>JAMWET010004196.1:72500-222500 GCA_024036415.1 Prochilodus magdalenae | reverse complement strand
CTCTTCATTAACATGCATAGAAACACTCCATATAAATTCATTGTGAATTGTAGGGGCTGAAATGCTGTAGGCAGTAAAATATATGTGTTGGTTTTTATGGCATCACAATCCAATCAATCTACAGTGGAAACCAAAAGTCTGAGAATGTGGACTTTTAAACAACAGAAAGGTTTACAGTTTTAACTTCAAACTCCATAAGCACAAATAAGAGCTGTTATTGATTTGCTGGACTGGACAAGTTTCTGGATGTAGGCAAAATCAGTGTTCGGACACTGCACATCAAATAATTGTGCAGTTTTGTCAGATTTGGTGGAAATGGCACAGAACTGAGGAGAATTTCCTGTAGACCTGAATGGCTGTAGACTTCCATACACCTGCGAATCCAAATGCAATTACTCCTTTTTGCTTTGCAACCCATTTGTGACACCTGAAACGAGACATTCACACACCCTGCAAGTAATTATCGCCCCTGCATATGCCTACAGTTACTATCACCTTAAACCAGCAATGTGAGCTTACACTGATCATGTTAAGGTCTTTGTATGAAAGTTTTTTCTTTAGATTTATCCTGTCCACATGTTCAGATGCCTCTTGGTGGATTTGATCAAGTCGTCATGGGTTTTTGTACAACCTTGTGGATTCCACTGCACATTGTGATTAAAACAAGTAGGGATAGCAATTACTACTATATTTTAAGATTCTACTTTTCATTCTGAAAATGTCAGTTTTAAGAAAAAACTTTGCATGAAATTAGAAATAAGCATTTTGATTGGTGGTTTTAGACTGACACGGACTGGTGAGAGAATGCAACATTTTGAAACGTTAATAGTTTTCACACAAACATTTTTTGTGGAAAACAGCAAGCAACTTAGGTTTTCTGTGGTATAGACAATGAGCCTAAAAATAACATAATAGATGTGCTGTTGTTATGAATAGAGTGGCCTCTAGAGGGCAAATAGCAGTGTAACTCTGTATCCCCATTCATCTTCTGCTAGGTCTGAGGCCTGGTCATACTCCACAGAGACTTTCACAAAACATGTCAAATGAATCACATCTAGAAAAAAATGATGAAAAACACGAACTTCACTAACACTTTGGGAAAATTCAGATTAAACTCCTTCACTTACCCTAATCGTGAATCTACTGCTCTAGTAACTTATAAGTAAGAGGTAATTTCTTAAAAACTTGGAAATTTCAGATGGTTAGTGACATATATAAAAAATTCAGTTCTATAATATAGAATATGAATAATATTAATAAAAACAACGTCCTTCAAAACCTCTGATCTAAACAACCTTGCAGAGTCCGAATTATGGTGGTGATAAGAATCCAAATGTCTTAAAAGTAAAAAGTTGAGATAGTAGTTTTGCAATTTAAAAGTTCTGGTCTAAGACATATGTTTTAAAATACATGCAAGGTGGAGAGGTGAATACAGGGTTAGGACAAATAATCCCCAAAAGAACATCTTTCTGATGAAGATATTGGTTCTCATCCCCACCACTGTAAAGAAGTAATTTTCTCTACAATGAACCATTTCACAACAAATTCTGAAATTTGCCTTTCTTTCAAAATGTTTATTAAACACTTGTTATTGTTTATTATTTTGCATATACTAATTCATCATCAACATACTTTGAACAGAGGTACTTTGAGATCGGCTAATTATTAGCTTACTCCCACTAAATAATGCATGGGTATACCTGTTAAAAATTAACTGTAACTGTAACACTCTAACAGTTTATAAAAACAAAGCTAAAAATATTACTAATACTTATTATTAGAAATAAATAAGGCTGTCATGATTTGTTGATAACACGATGAATGAGGCATTATAAAATAGCAATTTATCAATTATCTTATTGTTGATGGACCTATATTTGCAAAAAATCAATTCCTGCTACTTCTTCTGCACGCACTGCCTCCTTGCTGCTTATTCCCATGTTGTTTACATAACAAGCACGTCGAGGTTGAGTCACCTGCAGGCGACTAAGGCCTGTAGCACGCAGCCATGTAATTCAGCTTTAGTCTGACGGGTCCCACACCAACCCCTCTGCTAACGTCTACATTCATAATGTTGTGCCAAAAACAGTTATCCATGGTGGGGAGAGAGAAAAAAGACAGAGAGAAAATGCAGTGACTTCCAGCTGCGAGCTGTTAAATATCAGGTGTTGTGTGTTTGATTCACACCTGTGGCCTCTATTTAATACAGTTGCAAGCAGTGATGCACTACTTTTATAGCCTTATACTTTGTGGTCAGATTGTGTTTGCCCGGACAACACAAGTATGTAGAAAAATGCACCTTTTAAAAACCTGGCGAACTCTTGTTTGAAGTCTGAGGTTTTTTTATTGCTTCGGAGCGGGAATCTGTGCCACGTTTCCTGTAGCTCTGTGGCTCATAGTTTGTAATGCAGACTTGCCTCAAGCTATTACTCAAGCATCCAACTGCAAGGCTTCAAATTCCCACGGTGGGCATATTTGACCCACAAATATGTGTTTCTTAACTAATGCCATGTGTTCATCTCACCAGTCAAAGTTCTGTTATATGATCACTATAATATATTTAAATGGAAAATTTTAGATAAACATATCGAGCTACCTTTATTCATTGTGGTGGTGTAAGGAACCAATGTCGGAATTCCTCTGAAAGCAACATTACAGAATGTTATTACATGATATGGTTAGGTATATGCTTCCTGATGACACATTATTTTATGATAGTTTTGCATGGTTTAGACCTAAAACATATTCATCCATGCAGGGTTTTATGCTCATAGTAAAAAAAAACTGTTGCAAAATCTGCAGCTACTGTGTAAGAATATTCAAGCTGCAAGGGATGAATTATCACAGGACACCTTTAGGAACTTTTACAATTTCATGCTGAGACGTCTGGCATGTTGCGTTAGCCAACATGGCGGCCCAACGCCATACTGAGAGACACTACTTCTGTATGTGTAGCTCAATAAATATTGCCCATATCTAAACTCATTTATTGTTCCTGGTAACCTTTATCTTCTTTCCCAATAACATTGCAAGCTGACACTTCCTTCTAGGTGCAACTATTTTTTGATGATGAGTGTAAATATAAATACTCAGAAGATATAAAAGTTCACTTTATTGGCAGTTTAGGAAAGTAAATACAACTGCTTTATCGGCACATTAACTCCTAGATCCGATTACCACCGTTGCAAAGCTGTCAGTTATTTGGAGTCTGTATATTTAGCATCAAACTCTGAATTTCTATGTTTGAATTTTAACAACTAAATTATGCAGAATTATTATATATGCATTATTATTCCAGTCCCAAACTTTCAGTGTACATTGATTGTTTGAGAGTCATAGGCAGTAAAATGTGTTTTATTTTGTAAAAGTTTGTACAGAAACTGTGGTCAAGACATGCAGACAGGGTTATCACGGGCAACACCGTAATCAACAAACAAGAACAGGCAGGCAGAGACCGTGTGCCGAAATATGAGAACTAAGCACATGGTGGAACAAAGGAATTAGGAATGAGGTTCAGCAATCCTAGAAAGAACAAGCGAGAGCAAAACAAGACGGTATATAGGTGAGAGTAAGTACTCCATTAGTTGAAAGCAGGTGCATGTACAGGTGGTAATGAACAGATCGGGACAGTGGAGTCTGCTAGGAAGGATTGTAAGGTGTTGCTGTATGCACTGCTATATAATCTTTACATCATTGTCTAGCTTGGATTTTGTGGGGTAGCGTCATTTAAAAGCAGAGAGGAACAGGGTGGTGAAACTGCTTTTCTTAAAGGACGGTAGAAATCGTGTTGGTAAAATTTTGCTAAACAATAATTTAACAATTTCTAATCTAAAAACGGAAATATGTATTTGTAACTAAACAGCCAGTGCCGTAACTACCTGCATGTTTGGTAAAGATGGGTATAAAAAGGTCATTAAATTATCTTTGTGGTAATAATTAGCTTAACCTCACAGTTAAATTAAGAGAAAAATACAAAGTACTTATCAAGCACAGCTTTGCAGTCTTTGCCACCTCCTATTTCCATTATCTCCAGTTAGTCTTCTTTTTAAATTATTCTCTGATGGCTACGTAGAAGCGATGCAGCTTAGGTCAGGGTGAAAATGGTGATGAGGTTTTGCATACACTTTTAAACCCTGTGATTTGGCCCTGGAATGAAACAAACTGTTTACCTTTTTTTAATGAGCTCATGAGACTTTTGATGAGCTCTGCTCTGATTGGCTGGGTTACAGTGAGATGCTGCCATGATCACACAGCAGCAACATGTCAAAATAGACACAGACAGGAGAGTGAAATGAATTTCCATTTAAATAAACGTATTATTTAGTTAGCTATGCTACCTACTTGGATCTGCTTTGGCTGGGTGCTACTGGATGCCTGCATTGCTGACTATTTTGCCAACCACAGAGCTTTCTTCATGTCCAATGGTGTGAGAGGGCTTCGTCTGCATCCCGCAGACGATCCTGCTATTTAATGATAGACTAATCAGACATTTCTTCTTCGGCTTGACAAAACACTGAATGCTTCTCTTATTCTTACTAATAGACTATCATCATAATCTTCTAGTTTATGTTTATGGTTTTTACTGTAACAAATCCAGCGAGGAGCAGAAGAGAATGGGTTGCCCTCTTGGTCTTGGTCCCTCTCAATGTTTCCTTCTCTTGCTCTGAGAGAGTTTTTCCTTGCCACTGTTGCATTTGACTTGCTCACAGGGGGTTTGGACCTGCTCTGAAAAGCTGCTTTGTGACAACCTTTGTTGTAAAAAATGACTTGACTAGCAGTTAACATAATTTTTACCAGCCACATGCTTTTGATCTGGACATCAACCCATAGTAAGTTAAAGTTGTTACTTACAATGAAACTGGCAATGTAAAATATTTTGCTTTAACCAACTTAAAGTGGAGAACACCATGCCTGCTACCTGCAGGGTGCTGTTGGGATCGTGAGGCTAATAAAGTTGGAACTGCTTCTCTTCTCAGTCTCTTTAGTGTCAAACACTGAGCGAATCTGCTCAGTATTGTCCAAGGTTTGAAAAGCCAGCCGGAGTGAAATGTAATGAGCAGACTACTCCCTTTTTTCATATCACCTTAAATGGTGCTGCAGTTGCATTCCAGCAATGTATAAGCTGTCACAAGGTGGAACGATAAATTAGATAAAGAAGCTAGAGAATATTTTCTACAGATGAACATCAACCATGCCCATTGAGAGTTCAGCTCATTGGAAAGAATGTGAAAAGCACTGACTATCCCTTCCCAGCCTAGAAAATGCTTTAAAAAGTTTTATTTAAATTCTGGGGGCATGGATATTAATGGGTCAACACTGTTACCTAGGGCCTCTGAAAATCAGCCTGTTTTACTGACCTCTTCTGTAAATGCAGGATTTGTATTTGAAGAACAACAGCATTTGAGGTTCACTGTATGTCAGGTCTACGTACCAGACTCGGCTAAATCAACTATGACAACGTAAATACAGTTTTCTATTCTATGGGTCTTTAATGAGACTGAAACAGAGCAAGGAATCTGAGGCTTCTCCTAAACATGGAATCTCTCCAGATCATCCAGATCATCCGTCCGGCAGTGTTGTATAAATGTATGCTCTACTGTGATGATGCATATTTGCCATACTAAATAGTTTCATATCCGTATACAAAATGGAGAACATAAGGAAACAGAAACACTGCCACAGCATCTCAATAGGGTTTAAGCAAGGACTATGACCAGGCTGCTTCAAAACCTTCCCTCTGTTCTTTCTGATTTGCCAGATGAGTTGAAGTGTGAAAACATGTCAAAAGAAACAAAACCACTAAGACCCTATTTCTTTGAATCCCTCCCCGGCTGGGTTTTCATTGAGGTGTAAGTCAGGTTGGGCTGCCCAAAAACTTCTGTGCACACTGAACCATTTTCCTGTGCATGTGAAGGCTTGAGGAGTAAACTTCACCAACCAGAACCCCACTCCCTTAAATCATTCATCATCTGCAAGCCTTACACCCCACTGCCCCTGACAAAACCCCTGTCCAGTATCCCTGCACCAACAGTGCTCATGCTCATAACGTGTGCTAGCAGCTGTCACCGGCCTTGCATAGGCCCCCTACCATGACTGAGCAATACACCACCCAGTTTCTCTGTGTTTATTATTTCAGTTCAGACTGTACTCTCTCCAAAAGACAGACTTAGGTCAGGTTAGCCTGAAATTTATCTGCTTAAGTCAATAAACATCAAGAATGAGAAACTGAATACCTTGCATTTCTCCAAAGCTACGAATGACAGATCTCAGCATATGCATCATCATGACATGTGCCCAGATAACTGGTCTTTTCACCTTTTAGATGCATGGGATTGCAGTCTGATTTGTGGGTTTCTCATGATGATATTGTGTAGTTTGGAAGCATCTGTTGTTATCCTTGCTGGTATCCAAACTTCACAAAAGTGTTTGGATCATTATTGTAGCACTAATTATTTAGTGACGGAAACTTCCTGGCTTTGTCAGCTCTCATTTGGATCTGCTTTACAGCTGAAGCACAGTAAGCTGTGCAGGCAGGCAAACCTGCAGTATGAGTGGAAGGGATTAGGGGCTCTCTCAAGGTCCTCAAACCTGTGCACTCTTTCATTGAAAAACAGTGGAATATTCCTGTTTGATGATGTCATGTGATTCATGTTGACATGTTTGATGATTCACCTGCATGTGAATTTAAATATATTGCTAAGATTTCCAGAGGCAGCCAAAATAGTAGCACTACTGCCTAAAAGGATTTGAACCGTAGTCTTCAGTAAACAAGGCTGTAATTGCAGCCACTATGTTTTGCAGCTGTTATGAATCAGTCAGTATAAGTACATTAAAAACCCATATCTACTAACTGTAATGATTTTTTTCTAATATCTATGTTTTCATGATGTTTTTGTTATGATGACAGTAAAAAATTATTGTTTGTCTTTTTTGTTTTGTTTTGGGAACAGCGTTACTGTATGTCACGTCTAAAGTACTGCATAAGTCAGCTAATCGAGTTCATCTCATCACATAAAGTTTTCTGCTGCTCCGAGTCCCAGTTATAGCTCCCAGAATGTAGCTTATTTAAGTTTTTCTAAATTTAAAGGTGATTGTAATGAAGGTTCAGTACTCAGTTGTTTGTAAAATAGTCAGACGCTGCTTCCTACTTACATTAGCCACAGTTGCTGGATCCCACTCCAGTAGATTAACTTCCTTAATGAGAGTGCGACAGCTAGCAGTACCTTAACAACACCTTAGAAATAAAATCGTATGTTAGATTAGACTACATTAGCTACCTTCCCTAAGCTCAGGGCTTACGGTATTTCTCTGTAATCATACTTCACAAGCTTGGCTCACAATAAGACTCGCAAGGAATTTCCTCTTCATTCTGACAGATCTCAGTTTCAGTATTTTGCGGGCTAGCTATATATTATAGATATATGTTATAAACACATTCTGTGCTGCATTCCTTTACTATCAAAGCTAAATGTAAAACATTTGAATCCACGCTGACAGGGGCTATAAGAACATCTCAAAGCATCATATAAATGCCTGTTTTTTTATAACTAGAACATCATTAAAATATGCTTTAGCGAGTTAGAAGTGCTTTTACTGCTGGCATTGTGACTCTCTCGGGGTCTTCAAACCTGTGTGTTCTTCCATTGACAAACAGTGGAATGTTCCTGTTTGGTTAATGTTGACTGTGGTTCATGTCAGCATGTTTGATGTCTTTGGGAATGTGCAGGGAAATTGGGATTCAAAACATCAAAGTAAAATTCCTACAATTGTTTCTTACAGTAAATTAGTTTTATTAAATAATTATAACTTCAGTCTCGATAGTGTACAGCTTTTTAGAAACATCCACAGCCTTGATTCTTAAATAGTGTTTTGTTACAGCTTACTACTAGTAATTTGAAAACTTGATATTTTCAAGCACAAACATTTGGGGAGTGTGGCTCAAAGGAAAAAAGGGCAACCTGAATGTGAATTCAAATGTGCTGTTAGGAGTTCCTGTGGCAGCCAATATTGTACTACTACTGCCTAAAAGGATTTGTACCCTACTCTTCAGTAAACAATGCTGTAACGGCAGCCACTAGTTGTTTTATATCAGTGAGTGTAAATATGTTTAAAGCCCATGTCTACTAATTTTCATGTTGTGTAGTATACTGTGTCCAACAGCAATGAAGCCTGTGGAACCCAAATGATCCCACTGGTTGGGGTGAGGCTGTGAAGAACCTTTTTAAAAACAGACTGTGGAGGCAAAATAAACACATTTATTTTACATGCTAAGAGCACTTGTATGGTTTTAGGAGTTAAAAGACAGAGACCTATACTCTTCAGAGCCTGTCTTTGCATATGCTTGAAGCTATGAAGTAATAGCATCATATTAACATCTATTTAAACATGTATCTACTACAAACACTGGTTTACTATTATTGCAGAGGTTGTAGAATCATTTTTTCTCCCAAGGTATTGTCTGAACAAGTCACTTAATTATATTTTGGTGTGACTGTGTGTGTACTCCTAATCTCTGTAACTCCCTCCTATGGCACCACGGGAGGTGTGTACACTAATGTGCTCACACTCCTTCTAATTACACCATAATTGCATTCATGTTTAGTGTCTGCGTAACGGCTGAGACGAGCACAGATCATAAAACACCAGTACGCCTGGTCGATCTGGCCGAAAGAGGTTTTTTGTACGTGCCCCTGCCAGCAGCCATTACGACACATTTGACCCGTGTCCTGCCTTTGCCAACAGGACCTCTGTTGTCCCTTGTTCGCACGCAGAAAAAGTCATGCCCTTTTGCTCCTCTTCCAGGAAAGAAAAAAAAATACAGATCATCAGCCTAAAGCTGGTCCTCCCCCTTTCCTGCCAGTTGCATAACTGGCTGTACCTTTTGAGGTAGCAGGAGAGGAGGAGGGTGCGAGTAGGGAACAGCGAGCCTGATCGTCCTGGTCTTACCCCAGTGGAGAAATTAGAATCCCTCTCTGCCTGCCCCAACACAATGCAGCTCTGTTAGAGCAGTGCTAATGGTCACCTCAAATCACCTGCATGGCTTTGAAAACAATAATTCCTAAATTTTGTTCTTGGTTAGGAAAAGTATAAAATGCGTATATTAATACAAAGCATATATTTATATGCATATATTCTATTTAAAAAGGAAAGATTTAGTGAAAATCTAATCTACACAGTTTACACAGCTTTGTTTAGTCAAGATGTGTTTGCTGTTCAAATTAAGATGTTTTTTAGAAAATTTCTAGAGCTACAAGGCTAACACTGCTAACAAATACTAGAAGTCAATAAGCAAACAAATTTTTTTTTCCATAAATACATCCCCAAAACATCTCTCAACCCGCTCAAACCCCATCCAGGTCTTTATTAAGAATTAAGCAAATTTGCTGATGTGGTTTAAAGAGAATTGCTTACACAACCCATACATCCATATTCCTGTAGGACATGCATGCACGTGAAGGATACTGGAGATAGTCAAAGTTCAGCACAACACCTGATGTCTGAAGTGTATGCCTGCTACATTCAGCTATGTGGCTATGGTTAAGTTTTGATCATTTTAATAACTCACAGCAAGTCATATAGAGTCCTAAACCATATCAACCAAATCAAGTCTGCACATCCTTCAAAGAATAATTTGGTGAAAAATGACTGTACCCAATTTACCCAAAGACTTTTTTACCAATTTACCAACCACTGTTTACTGCCCAGTGATGTCAATCAGCCGATACATGTAGTCTAAATTTATTTATAGTAGTTACAGAAAATAGTTTCTGTGAAAATACATAATCAAAACAGGAACAATGTGTGTATGTATTTGTGTATTAACTTACAGTGTTTATTAGCAATGTTAGTTGTAAAGCTCCAGAACTAAATTATAAAGGCCAGTCAGATATGACTTGCTGATCAATTACATCAGGGGTAGGTAAAATATGTAATTTTTTATTTTAAAAACTTAAATTTAAATATTGAAGTGTTCTGTAGGGAGTTGTTTTTTTCTGTGGCATAGAATGACAGTGATTCAGTAACCCATGATCGCAGAGTGTAAAGTACTGTTACAATGTTTAGAATATAAGTAATTTCACAAATAATTGTTATTTTATTTGCTAATATAACCTTTGCAATGTTAGTTGATATATTACAGATGTAATGTAAGAATACAGCAAAATTCTAATTGAAAAATAAAAAAATACAAAATGAAGCCTGTAAATGTTTTGACACATTATATACAACTTTTTTAATTTGTATAATTCTTTTTGTCATATAAATAAAAACTCTACAGTCAAACTGGCAGGAAAAGGGCTGATGTTTTTTCCCTATGGAGAACCTTGCCTAGTATATTTTCACTTTCACAAAACTGAAAACATGTCATTTGACCAGGACTGTTGAAATATTTGCTTGCAACTGTTCAGCAGCACTGCTTGCACCGATGCCTTTGCAGTTTCTATATTATAAATGTGCTCCGTCATTATATTCCTCCTCGAAACCAAACTTGAAAAGTGTCACCTCCAATATTACGCTCCAGTAAAGAGTTCCAGTTTCCCCTGCCCCTTTACCACTACCCACCCTTCTCTTTCCCTTTCAAGTCATCCTGTTTACATTCATTTGCACTGTAGTGAATTGAGGAAACGGGCTCAGATTTATAACAGGCAATCCAGGCACCAATCCACTGTCAATACTGGATGACATCTGTAGTTTATGGTATCCTTTCAATCCAAGGTCACATTCTTGCTTCATAACAAGATTTCCTTTTCCCAATAGTGTGTGTGTTTTTGGATTCTCCTTTTGGTGTCTGACTGATGCTTAAAAGTGGGTTTTGATGTCTTGATGTGTTGATATGTGTGTGTGTGTTGTTAATTCAAGTGTCAGTGCAAAATGTTCTGGTGTGCCCGTGAGAAGCGGAAATGGGGTTGACCGAAGGCTGCCCTGAAAGTGCCTCGAGAGGAAGCTACAGGGAAAAGGCGTGTCAACAGCAACCCAAGCACAGGACAATTAGAACAGCAGACAGGTTCATACTTATTCCCCCATAAAAGAGTAAAGCCATGACACGTGTTAAACTCCACCACCTCAACCTTCAGGTAATATAGCTTTTTAAGAAATCATGAACAATTGCATAATAGCTGTGTTACATAAAATAGAGTTTTTAATGACTCACATATTAAAGCGTCCACAGGAACATTAAGTGTTGGGTAATGCTACTGAATGCACTGCATTTGAACTAGGTTGAACTAAATATAAAGTATTTCCAAGCCAGCTAACCTAAAGAAAATGTACGATCACATTTTCCAAGGAAAACTTCTATCAAAAACTTACATTTAATTAAAGCAGTCGAACGAAAGACCTTTTTTAGCAATGTTTATGGCAGTTTGCTCTGTACATCTTAAATACTGAGATTAACTGCTGGGCTGGTATATCAGCTGTGGGCTGTAGCATCAGCATGAAGAAACAGATACTGAAAAATTAGCACTTCAGATGGATGATCTTTTCCTGAACATTGCTGTAGGAAAGACCTTTCACTCAGTGCTTCTGGGATAGCATGTAATTCATCAATATCCTAACCTATCCTGCACCACAATCCCACTAAACAGCCCCACACCACAACACAGCCTATTCATATATATACAACCTGAGGCTAACAGTGGCAACAATTCACAATTTAAGTTTCCCTTTTCACATCTGTGGTGCTTCCCAGCAGTCTGTGCGCCTGGCTATGCCATCTCCATGTCCACAGCTTCCCGCTAGCCAGTAGCAGGACCAATAAGAATAAGGGCTAAAAAATGGCTCCCCAGATGCAAAACTATTTTAAACTCATATTATAGCTACAAATGTCAAATTCAGATTTTTTGGTTCTATTTGGAATAAATTTGGAATGTCACATAACCCTTAATTAGCTGAAATTACAAAATTGATAGATTGCACAATATGACCTAAAAAGTACATTTATCATTATCAAAAGGCCCTTTATCATGTAAAGTATAATTCATGCTCATCTCAGTTCAGTCAAACTTAGTCATTGAGTTTTAATTAAATTTAAGTTTAAATATTTATAACTAAACTGATACTATTTGGAGCAAAATGTGTTGCGTGGCTTCTAAATTTTTAAGTGGGAATTCCTAATGAATTCATATTATCCAGGGTTATTCTGTTGTAACTGAGAATGTCATTCCTTCAAACTGTATCCACAGCACATAATGAGATAAGCCGGACTGGAGGAAGATGATCAAGGCTGTAGGGTTGTTGAAAGGAACATAGCAGTACATGTGACAGCAGCACAATAAACAAGGGAAAATGCAGATGTATTTGGTGTTGGTGTAGAATTTTGAGGGACCCTGGACATCTAAGAAAACCTCTAAGAAAAGCACACCTCGCATTCAAAGCCCAGACTGGACCAAACTGGAGGTCTCTTATTTTGGACATGTTCTAAGAAGTGGAGGTGCAATAATTAGTCAACTAAAATCAATGACCAAATTTGGTTGCCTAACTAGGAATGTTTTGACCTTACGGCTTACTGGAGAGTTCATAAAAGCACAATGGTAGTCTCAGGAAAAAAGCACTTAAAGTGTGGGAGCTTTTAGTGCTCAACTTTTTAAAAAATCATTTGTTTAAAAATCAGTGGACCATGTTGGACCAATTCTCTTGGCATGCTCATCATGCATTTTCATCATAATGCAAAGGGTAACTGGAGTTTAAAATTATACAAAAAAGTCAAAACAACTGAAATAATAGTATAAATTATAACGTAATTATAAAGTTATATTGGGCATATAAAGGTATATAAGGATATTTTACTAAATCATAGTCAATGAAAGCCGGTAAGTGAAATTAACTTGTGTAAATGATGTGTACGTTACATTTTTCTTGGCAGAAAGCATGTATTGGTTTTATAAATAACAGGATATGCAAATGAGCTGGAGAGGCAGATAGGACTCAAAGTTTCCACAGTACTTTATTTATGTGGAAATTTGTACATTTAAAAATTACAAAATTGGTGAATACTGTAATAAATCCCAATAAATGTCCAAATATGCAATACAACATCTTGCAGCTGATATTGTAATATCTTTACATTATTGGGAAATTATTTCTTTTTAAGGTTGACCATATTTAGTACTATAGCTATTTCAGCGGTCTTGTGGTGTTCTTGTCAGATTTGAAATATAATGCCTTTAATCTCATTTATAATTAATCTAATAATAATTTGTAATTCATAAGAGTTTATGCTTTGTCCAGACATTGTATGTTACAGCTGTGATTAAAACCAGTGTATGGCCTTTCTCATTGATGCTTTGGTAACTCTGAAAGTATGCTCTTAAAGTATTACATCACTAGGTTTGAAAACATATTGAAAATATAATACATTTCCTGTAGTGTAATAATTGTGGTAAGAATTGTTAAGTTATCAGTTAAGTCATAGTTGTCATTGTCATTTATTATTTGCTGGGCAGGTTATTACATGATTGGTTTTTATTGGCATTTTGAGCAAGTGACTGTACTGCAGTACTGAGTTCTACAAGGTTCATTAGGGAACCAAAGTCATTCTTCTACGGCATTTTAGAGTGTAGGACTTTTGGGTTGTTATAGCCAGAGCTGCACAGAAGGCACAAACTGTGCAATGACTAGGATGCTCCTGTCACAGCTGGCTGTTAAAATGGGTAAAAGCAGGGTTCCACCCACTGTGCCTGTATTAAACAACTGCTGAGATGGAGAGAGCACTTCTACTTTCACCTCCATGCTGTTTATAGGGCAGTCCAAGCCTAGACTTGTTACACATCCCTAACACAGAATCTCAGTGTGTAAATAAGGGATAATGGTTACTTTCAGCCCGGTGGATTCACTAGTAAAAGAAACTCTGCTCTTTGATGGAACTATCTATATTTTGCAAATAACGTATGACAAAGATTATAAGGTGAGCTACATTATTGCTCTTGTCTACCCATAACATCAGTCAAGCTAACCCATGTGCACTTTCATGGGAGAGAACGTTAAAGGGGAATTCCAACAATTCTTCCAAACATCTGCATAATAAAGTGGTTAAGGTGTAAACAAAGTCATTCAGAGTGGTTTGATGTGAAACCCTCTATTCTAGAGAAACTTACAGAGTCATAATTGTTCACAGAAGTTCCGATAAGAACAAGACATCCAAAAAGGTTAATAACCCTGAAATCTCCCTCACAGAAAGATATCATACGATATGGTTTAAAGTACTCTGCCTGATGTGTGAAAGTTTCTTTTATGCCAGTTTGGAGAACAGATGTTGGCTTTCCAGATAAAACATATTTCACCTTTAACACTATTATACCATTATCAATATTATATAAAAAGCTAGATGTTTCAAATAATAAATAACATGAATATATTTATGTAGACATTCCTGTTAGTTCTTGCAGGTTCTCATAAGATATGGTCATTTAACAACTAGTGGGATATGGTCATTTAACTATTTGCTATTAAGTTTTCCCTGTAACAGTAACAGTAGTCCAAATTGTAGATGTTTTATTATTATTATTATTATTATTATTACTATTATTATATTGTTGTTGTTGTGGTGGAGGGGCACAAGCCTGAAAAAGGACTGCAGAGCGTGTCCCTGCATGAGCCATTCTTCTCAAATTCTGTGATTTCACAGGTGATAGCTGATAGTGGATCTTTGATTGGGGGTCCTGTAGTGTCCTGCTACTGGCTTGTGCCATGAAAGCAACTTTAAGTCTTGCAAATGAATTACCAAATAAAAAAATAATAAATATCTGCTTTTTACTGCTCCACCTATAACCTGAGGATGTAATTATATGGCTGGCTAATATTAGCTAAATAGCTTTTTTTTTTTAATTGCCATTGTAGAATATCAAGCTCTACGTCACAAATGCCATCCCAACACATCCTAGAGGAAGGGACTGTCATCCTGTCAGAGAATGCAGCTCCACAGCTGCTGAATTGGGCGACTAAATACCTTTATGATTTACAATCCTTCAGCTTTAAATACATTACCACTATGGGATTGATACTCTTACTTACCTAGGACTTTCCACCTTTGGTTTGGGGTTGGACTGGGCTGGGTGGAGGGGGTTGGGTTTACTATCTCAGTGATAAGCAGGATTGCAAAGACTCCACAAGGATCAACTGAGCTTTGGAAAGGGTCAGTAACAATGTGTGGTACTTGGTGTGCTTAAAAGGAAGAGTTCATCTTATTCTATATTTAAGCTCTTCAAAATACTTACTAACTCATATTTCTCCTCAGGCACCAATTTTTTTTTTTTTTTTTTGCTGGCTTTAGTCACACAAATGTATTCATGTGCTGTGCCAAGGGTACTTCCTGGAGATGTGTTCCTGCTTGTGTTGCTGCTTGCTAAGTTGTTCAGCAACCGACATAGGAATAACAATCAATTTGTTGTAGAACGGTAAAGGAACATCTGATATTGGTGCCTTGCAAATGTTTCATCACACTAACACTACCTCCTGAAACTATGACGCACAAAGACACGAATTACCAAACCATAAAGACAATACATTAATAACAATCAATTAGCATATACATAAATATAATAGATCCAGCAGGGATCTGATGTGATTTTGGGTAACTCCTGCTTTAAGTGCATAACCCTGTCTATATCCACTTTTTAAACATTTTTCAATCTATTCTTCTTCACTCATAGTGACAGTCCACAATAATAAACTCCACTGCAGACTGGAGATGGCTTCTGTTATGCAACAAACCTAGGCTGTGACTCACTTGTGTTCTCATTGTAATTATAGGGGCTTTCGTGATTGGGCCATAAGGTACTTTTGCCACTCTGCAAATGACTGTTATGGATGAATAATCACTAGCTGTCGCTGATATAAATGTTTGCCTGTATATCCTCATATGGAAAAAGGAGTGCTTCCCTGGTCCAGCAGGTCAAAGCTGGATGTTAGAGCACGTGCAGCTGACTGAGCCTTTTTATCTTTTCTCTCTTTTTTGTTTTTCTTTTTTGCAGGAAACAAAAGCTGATCCAGTGTTAAATCCCACTATTTTACAGGAAAAAGTATTCTGTACTACTCTCATGTGGCCAGGCTTTGTTAAACTGTCAGTGTGGACAGTAAGTTGGACCGACTTTGTATTTCCGATCACTTTCAGTTTTGCTTACACAATGTAATAAACTGGAGTCTCACATTAACAAAGGGAGTAACCATGCTGCAAAAAAGTAATGACAGAACATAAAGACTGTTAGAAGGTCAGTGAACTTATTTTATCATTGCAGAGTGGTTGCCTACCAGTAAAAGTGTCAAATTCATGGAAAAAAGTTACCTTTTTTAAATACTGTACTTTAAACTAATGTAATAATAATTCCAAAATATTCTGCCATCTTCAGCCTACAGCAGGCTACTTCATACATTCATCTTGTTCTTGCTAGTGTTTTAGATCTGATGTGAGGTAAACAATAAAACATATCAGTGCAGAGCCAATTTATCTTACATCATTCTTTCAGGTGAAGGGTTCTGCGTGCTATAGTCCCTATAAAGGAACAATAACAAAAACAGTCAGATTCTTTTCCTAAGGGATAAGGATGGTCATGTAAAACTTATTTTGTCTTTATTTATATACCTTTTCTTATGGCATACCAGTATGGCATACTAATAAAAGTGCACCCTAAAGAGAAAATGAAACACAAAAAAAAGAATTTGTGACGCTTAAAGTGAAACACACTTCTACCCAGAGATCTATTCATGAGCAACTGAAAGGGATTTCATGTAACAGTAGTATTTTGAGTTTGGGCCTGCTTTCGACACATGAGTGATGAGCTTCTAATCTCCAGTTCATAAAACCGAATGAGGTGCACCCCGGGTGGATCTTCAGACCCCTATAGGTTAAAGACCCCTCACAGAGAGTTAAGTATGGCTTGTTGGAGGTCATGACCTTTAACCACGGTGACCTGTTCTGGCAGTCAGTAAGTCTGGGTTGTAAAACACTGTAACAGAAATCTCCTTCATCATTTCATTTTCTGACCACTGAAAGATATGAGTGAGACCGTCACTTCAAAGCTGTATGGATCATTCTATCGAACTTGTGCAAAGTAATTTTGAAATTTTGGATTCTAGACTAAAATTCAAGGCCTTATACCTTAATGATGTATATTTTTATCAAAACAAATGACTGAACATTACGCATTTTTAAACAGGTTTAAACACTTAATGGTGTTTTGGTTAATACACAAAAAGTTTAGGTAACTTCAGAAGAACTGCAGGTCTGTGTGTTTCAGTAGATGATCCGTAATGTTTCTTGGTGATCTTCAGACTTTGGGAAACATTTACTCAAACAAAAATTAAGACATGGCTAATTTAAGGCCCTCTCTATGAACTAAAACAGATGAAAATGCAGGACAGCAGTTAAATTTTTTACATCTTAACCTCTTGATACATCTAAACCTTGCAACTTTTTTTACTTCAAATTCAGCTTCAAATCTTATAAAGATACAAAGGTTTCATGCATGCATTTCAAGTATTATTTTCACAAGCATGACGTTAGGGGTTAGCATTTAGAACAGCCACCTCCCATCATAAAGTGCACTATAATGATTAGCCTGCATATATATTGTCAAGTCAAGTCCAGTCAAGCTTATTTATACAGAGCCTTTTATAACAGATGTTGTCACAAAGCAGCTTTACAGAGAATCCAGGTCCAAGCCCCCACTGAGCAAGCCAAGGGAGACAGTGGCAAGGAGAAACTCCCTCAGAGCAATAGAAAGAAACCTTGAAAGACTCCAGACAAGCATAAAAAGGGATCAGAAATTAAAATAATATGCATTATTGGATAGAGAATAATTGAAAACTGATAGAATCAGAGTGACAGAGAAACCATTGACCATAGTAAGTAGTTTATCAGAGTAAAAACCTTAAACATAAACTGCTGCTTGAAGCATGGTGCTTATTACTATGTCAATTAATGCCTTGGGCTTAAATATTCAAACATCTAAAGTCTGAATACTTTTTTTTTATTTAGTCTTTTTTTACTGTGAGACTGATCCATGTATCCAGACATTTCTCCTATAGGACATCTAAGTTAACATCAGTACAGCCCTCATGAGGTCTGTGTATTCTGCACACAAGTGACATAACACTGATTTCCACCAGACTCTGAGTGACCCAGACTGACCTGAAGAACATGCCCCTCCTCGTGCACATTTGTTTAATTGCCTGTGCCGGGCTCGTTAACTGAACCTGCCTCATTGTGAGAGGTTTTATGATCCTGGCCTTGCAGGCTGGGTAGTGTGTCTTTGATGGGAACAGAAGATCGCAGAGGCCAAACAGAGGAAGTATGTGCATTAGAAGACTCATTATTGGCCACATTAATCAAGATGAAGGTGCTGACTTTCTAGGAGTGTTGTGCTCTGATAAGGTGCTGCCCTGTGTTACAGAATGAGAGAGGACTAAGACTCAAAAACGAACACTGATTTTTGTTCTCCTTAATAGACTTTATGTGATATTTATCTACATTGGTTATTGCTATACATCTGGTGAAATTAGCCAAGAACAATTTTTAAAAAATAATTTCATTGGTATCTGACTTCCATTCTTACTGTGACACGCCTTTTGATTATTTATCTCTAACAAAACTCTTGGAAATATTTTTCAGGCTGTTAACCAAACAAAGACTCATGAAAGAAACTGGTGTCCTGACTGGCACTGACCCGGCCAGTGAACACTTCACCTGCTGTGTGATCTAACGCTAATGTAGCCAGATAAGTTAAGCTATATTACTGGTGGCCATGTTGAGATTCTGCTCCACTGCTGCATGGTTCTTATACTAGAGAGCCTAGTACTTGGCCTGTGTCTGGAGAATCAGCCGGGCAGAAATGTTGTGCTGTCGCTAGGCAGTAGGCATGCAGCCATGCACATAGTCTTGGCATCTGGAGCACCATTTTGTACTTCATCAGGTCCTAAAAGGTTTGAATTAGCAGCACTTATGTGATCTATAGCCATTTCAACTTCTTTTGGGCCCAAATAAGAGATTCTGTGTAAAGTGAATGTTCTAGGGTTAGGGTTAGGGTTACTAATTTTTAGTAACCCTAACCCTTTGTCTACAGTACTTTGTAAGTCAGAGACCACCATTCCTTTGGTTAATTTCAAATTAAACCCGCATTTAGTACAGGTAACTCATTTTTCAGTGGCAGGAAAAAGGCAGAAAACATACACTACGCTACATGTATTATATCGATATTATATGTATGACTATATGAGTCAAACATGTATTTACAGGTATGTTTTTCTGCATATATTCATATTAAGTATGCATTTTCTATTTGTTTGCAGTTTATATTAGTTTAAAATACGATATTCTGAAATGTTTTCACACTTTATATTGTACTCTTGCTTTATTTCCTTTTACTGATATATTAAATTCAGCACATAAATAATAATAGTATGTGTGATATCTCTTTTTCAGGATTCTGTGTGTCCAGTGTATACGTTTTGCATTTTTTCATTTAAAGAAATATGTTGTTCGAAGACATCTGTGGGGAAAATTTCTAATTCTAACTTCTAAAGTTCTGCTTCCTGAACACAGTCAGTCATTCTCTTTTGTCTGTTTTCTCAGAAAATACTTCTTTATAGCTACACATTCTTTCAGATCAATAACATTGAGTTGTCTTTGCACAGCGGAGGGATGGACAAAAACACTAGTGGATGTTTTTAGATCTGAAACAAAAGACCTTGATGTTCTCCCTTCTCTCAAAGATGAAAGCTTCAGTCCTGAAGGTGATAGTTTTGAAACTCTACCAGGTTTTTGCATTAAATAGGCCATTAAATATATGGTCTCTGACTTTCCCCAACAGAAGAAGAAATTATTCCTCTAACAGGACCCAAAGTGTACATGTGGAGTATTAATAACAGGTACATGATATTTTAGAAAAACATACTATATAATGTTAATGATACACAATTAACCAAAGATGCTAACTTTGCTAATAATGAACTAAAGCCTTTTTAGAGCTTGTTGGTATAGCCCATCATCAACCATCATGCAAGGGAAGCAACAATTACCACCGTCACAGCAGCATGCATGTGCATAGTTATAACCACCACTTAGTTTATCTCTATGTATGTTTTATGTGTGTACTGTGTCATTAAGAGCCTGGTGGATTTTTTGTAGCCTCTTGGTTCAGAGGCTCCCTTTTCTTATGTTCTTATGTGGAACACCTGGTGGTAAATGCTGAAGGAATTAAAGCTCAACCTAAACCATGTCATTACTGCACTAAGGGTAGCACCCCTTTTTTTCGGCATCCCAGGGGCTACACTAGCGTCTACCTTTGATGCTTCTTCTCACATAATATAGTGTTCTAAATGAATACAAACCTTTTCAATTATCCTCTTACCCGAAATGCAGTTAATCAGTCAAGCTTGGTGTCCAAAGTTTGTTTCTTTAGGTTTGCACAAGAAGCATGATGATACATTATATGTGTATTTATAATCTTACTTACTAATACAATGCTTATATTATATTGGTAATAAACCTTTTATGTGGTTAAGAAGTCTAAAATGAACTTGCTAATAGGATTTATGATTGATTTCCAGTTATCTATAAAATCTGCAATGAATAGACGAACATCTTGATTCAAGATGGCTGTTCCTACTCTTTTTGAAGCTACACTAAGTTGTGGAGACTACACTAAACTTTGGGGACCTGTGGAATATGCAATACAGAGAAAGTTTTGCAACATTTGCTGTGCTTCTGACCCCTTTCATCAGGGAATCTGATGGCTGAGAGTAGCACTGCCTAGCCTCTAGCCATAAGATTCCAGATTGCAACCAACAGAACGCAGAACACAACCCCTCCCTATTCTAGGACACTCTTCTTCAGGTTTTCTGTCGTCACTTGTCCCGATCCTGTTTTGCTTCTTCATGTTTTCATTCCATTTTGATGTTAAGACTTTACACTCCCTTAATTTTCTTGTGCTGTTTTGTCCTAAATAATAAGTACCATCATTCATTTGCCATTATTCATTTGTCAGAATTTGGGTTCTCAAACTGCGCACAACACAAAATGGTTAGAAATATAAAAAAATGTTAAATGTGGCTATCATAATTAAATTGGCTGTGCAGCAGGTAAAATGGGGAAATTTCTTATTCTTTCTACATCTGCTAGTCAGTGATATAGCTCTACCAAATTCATGCTGCATTTTCAGCATAGAAAGTTGAAAGGCACTCTCCATACCCAGTGTCTGGGTTGTCCATTCTAGGCTCCTGTGGCAACATTGGAGCTCTACATGGCAGCCTCTAATAGAAGACAACTTGCTCCTATGTAGATATAATGATCTCATTCTGAAATAATGAATACCTATTAATTTGTAGTTACGGGTATTTAATTATACACTAAATACAGACAGGTATATTATATTCCACTTCTACTAATATATTCCTCTAAATCTAACACCCTGCACCTCTAATATGTAATAATGTGTGAAAAATATGATTCACAAGTTCAGACCTGAAAACTGCAGTTTCTTTCTCTTGACTCAGTAAAGCAGCTTCTTTAATTTTTTCTCCCTTTAAACCCCATTTGTAGTGCAGCTTTACCTATAGAATGTATATGTGTATCTTGTATAGATAATAGTGTTACATAGTTTCAGACAGTTTTACAAAGTTTTCAGCTAAAAGATTAGACTACTGTACTGTGAGTTATCGTATTGCTTCATCTTATTTGATATATTTTTCAGGATCAGCTCAGTCACTGTTATTAAATCTGTGTTCTTTGTGTAAAACCTCAACTCAGGTTAGTCAGAAGAGTTTATGGTAGAGCATGACAGTTTACAAGATGCAGCAGTGTGACTCACTAACATATCCAATCGCTGCCTGGCAGACCTCATCTAAAGCACCAGTTTCGCCAAAATACATGTGACCATGACTGTTCTGGGGCTTTGAGTTGATGTTGGGGGGCTTTGGGCTAAAGTGCCAAGATGAAAGGCCCTTGACAGCATTTGAGTGCATAGATCCCTCAGTGTTACTGAGTAAATCCCTGGTCTGTGCTAATGGCTACACTGTGACGGCGGTTTATGGGGGTAATCAAGCATACCCCGTCCAGGCATGATCACAGCCAAGCCATAACTTCAGGGCCCTATATGTGGTGCCATTTTCAGTTCACAGGGGCTGACCTAAGCTGGACACACAAAGAAACTTTTCAGCCAAGGGCTCACCTAACACTAAGCATTCTGTAATGCCCTTTTTGTACTTCTGAATGATTTCGAGACAGTCAACAAGGACACATGTGCAGGACTTGTGCCGTCAGGCCGATCAGCCCTCACAGTCTGATCAAACAGAGGAATCTGTTTACATTTTGTGTAATGGACTGAGCTCTGACTCATTGCCCACAGTCATTGAGTGTAGATATCTGTTTTGGTGGTAAAACCTGCTCAATACAAAACATCTGGCTGTAAAGACTAACGATCACCTACACTGTGCATAGAAATAATCGTTACTTTATACTTTACATCTTATGGTGTATTTTATATAATTTTAAACCTGTTTGTTTGTTTGCCTTGCTACATGTGAAATATTGCATCTAATTTATTTATTTTTACCATTTTCTTCCAATTTCAATCACATTCAATCCAACCCCTTAACCTAAGACTCATGATGCTACCACACTTGGAGAATGGATGCTAGCAATTGTTTCCTCTAAAGTCATGTGCCACAACATCTTTTCAAACTGCTACTAATGCAATGTTGAACAGCTCAACACGCTTAGAGGAGAATGCTAGTCTCAAGTAAATGTAAGACCTGTTTCTGGGTCAAGGGCTAGAAGTTGTAAGGAAGCAAAATCAAGAAGGCAGCAAATGAGATGTAATATCTGCTCCATGTACTGCAGTGTAAGAGTTTTATACATGTTAAGGGAGATTGTATGCACTACTGAAATGTCTACATATCATATAAACCAGATAAAAATTAAAATGGTTAAAAATGGCATTAGTATGAAAAAAAAGAACTTCACTACAATCAAAAGCTTTTCAGAGTCACACTTCAGTGCTACAGTAATTATTAGCTGTTTGTTATGTTATGCTGGTATATTCACATGAAAATCCAGAAAAACAAAAAAAGAGTCTCTGTTCCAGACATCCGTTGGTTTTGCTAAAAAAGTAAAATTGAAAATGAATAATAAGGAGACTCTATTTTAAAACTTTAAATAACTACAAAATGCTAACTTGCTAATAATGCTAATAAATCTGAATGACAGCGTGGCATTAACTTTCACTGATAGTCATGTCAGCATGTCTCAGTGAAGCATTCCTTTAAGCTCTGCCAATTTGCTCCATTCTAACCTTGACTCGATTCATTTGCCATAGCCCAAACAGACCCTCCTCCCACTGTCTCTTTTTAGCATCAACAGACAGGTGTGGGCCGTCAACAACAGGATGACAGGCCTCAACACCTCCCGTGTTGCCTGCTGACTTCCTCTCGCTGACCTACCCACAGAGCATCCCTGTTGTGCTGTTAGGGGAGGGGGAGACAGGCCCTGCTGCGTCTGTTTCTAGTTGAAAGGCATCAAGAACAATGTTTACATAGCACCACACGGGTTGGGCTAGAGAAGTAATCAGTCAAAGTGATCTAGGCTCACGGTGATAACCTAAAGCTATGCGGGGAGGTTGAACTTTGGCCCTGCTTTTTGCTCATCTGGTGGGAGGATGGCCATCAGAACCATCCTGAGCTGTTTTCTTGTCTTAAGAGTTTTAGCCTGAGTTAGAGCCTTGCTAATCTTTCACGTATTTGGTTTCGGTAGGTGAACATTGAGTTTTCACATGAGAGTTTCACTGAGGGAGTGTAGCGTGTGCATGTGAGAAGTAATCAAGGACACATGGCTTTGTTTAAAATGATACCAGCTGCCACGTCTTTGATTTAAGCCGTTACAGTGCTACAGTGTGCAGTCCACACTCTGACTCTTCTCTTCCCTGATAATGATACACCATATCGTTTGGAGTGATTTGACGTATAGTGGATCATTTTTAAGCTAACATTCTGAGTCAGATTTCTTTGCCGTGGTGAAAGCAGAGGCTGTGATGTCTACAAATGTCTCAAAAAACATTTTATTTAAACTACCATTGAATCCAGAAGCAATGCTGTTGATGGTAAAATAGTGGAAAATCTGAAAAAATGTGTTTTCTTTGAGCACTGTTTTTCCCTGTAGCATTCTTTTTGTAGCCCTCCGCCATTATTAGACATTTTAATATCTCATAAAAGGTAATTATACAGAAAAATCTGTGGAATTCCTGCTTCATCATATTCCCTTTTAAATATTGGGCTTGTCTGTTATGAATAGGGTTGTTTCTAAATATTTGGAGGCCTTCTGTGACATTACACTTCAATAAAACCTACAGGGATATTTTTCCACAACTCCAAACTTTGATCTTAGAGGTTGGCTGTATTGTGTTTTCATACAGTCAGATTCCAATTCCAAACATGTTCAGTGATTCAGAGGTCTGGACACTGGGGAGGCCAATCCATTGTTCTAAGATCACCAGTTCTGAGATTTTCTTACTATAGGCATTTTGACAGCTACACATCATTTCAGACCCATAGTGTTGAGGTGTCTTCTCACAGTGAAAGGATGGAAAAAATATCTGATCTGATGTGTTCAGATCTCAAGCAAGGGTGGAGCTTGTTTTTCTCCTCCCTCTCAAAGATACAAGCTTTAAGCGCTGTTTATCAGATGGTGGCACTTAATTACTGTTTGTCTGATGGTTTATCTGGTCTATCAGGTGGTCGGGGTCAGATTTTCTTTCTGTTAATAATTACTGGAATTCCAGCTCTGGAAACTCCTGTTTTTCTTGGTTTTATTTTATTTGACTTTTATGTTCCTTATTCAGGTGGATTATTTCCACATTATATCTCCTGAAATGAATAATGTCTATTTAATGACCATTTTGACTGGAAGTTAAATAAAAGGTGCCATTTGTGGTGTAAATATTTACACATGGAATGTCTTTGGGTTGTCCTTTATGTCATTTTTCTATCCAGTATATGTTTCCATGTATTTCAAGCTCCACATGTCACCTTAGCTCTGACGAGAGGAGAAACAGAGTGTTTTAGGTGTTTTCCATCCATCCCCCGAGTCTGACAAAGAGAAACAGTGCAGGGTGTAAGGGGGGTTGGTGTGTTTGAATATTCAGGGGGGTCAGGATGAATGAGTGGACTTAAGCTGCAGGAGGGTCTCTGCTCCGGTTTCCCCATTTTATCATTTTTTCCACCGACAGAGGCCACACAAACAGTAGACTAAAAACAGATAGGAATGTCATGTGTGTTTGGACTGAAAGCACCCCGACTGGCCAAAGAGAGATTCTCTTCTCTGTTTTTTTCAGAGTGAAAGTAGAAGGAGAGTATAACTTCATACTGGATGCCAGAGTGTACATTCTTACAATTTCCTAAATGGATCTTGGTTTGGATATATGGCTCTGAAAGAAAATAGTCCAGTGCTTTTAAACCTTATGTGGACATTCACACTCACGTATCTTATGTTCATCATATTATTATTTGGAATAAACTGACAGAAAGTGACTGACATTTTGTTTTTTGTACAAAGAACAAACATAGTTCATTGTGAAATTATGACCCTTTTCCAGTCTTTCTTTATTCTTTAGACTTTAACCATCCGTCGGTATTACACCCTGTAAATTATCTTTGCTCTGATTGGCTGCGCTGTATTGTGCATCATTTTAAATCCTGCCCAGGCTGAAACACTCCTGATAATTTCAGCATAAAATGGCAGGGTTAAACTGTGGAATGCTTAATATGCAGATATAGGGTCTATATGCTTGTGCTATAGCTTGGACACTTGGGAATTACATAGTCATTTATGTTACGTCAGTGCACAGCTCTGGAGCCTAAATATGCCAGTTTTCCCCAATATGAGGTTTGAAACGATTCTTTAAAGAACGAGAAAGTTTTTGAATGGAGAATTTAGCTGTTTATTTTCTTTAATTTATTTATTGTTTGCAGTCAGAGTCTTGATTATTTAAATCTGAATGGCACACTAAAATAAGCTAAAAGAGGGTATCAATTGGTAATAAGTGTAATTTGGACTGGCTGGTGTCTTCATTGAGAAAAGCCTTTTTCCTGTCATTAAATAGAGCCCAGTCTCTTCTTTACTCAACCTCAGACAAAGCAACCTAGCAACAGCATGTCCAGCTTCCTTGCTTCTGCCCAAATTGCTCCGCTGGCTGGCCATTGCTACCCTGCCCACACTGCTTACCCCTCCCCCTTTGTGCATTTTTGTTCCTTTCTGGCTGTGCCAAGCATGCTGGAGCTCTTTTTTTGCGTTGCTGGTGAGAAAGTGAGTGTACACGCTCTCACAAAGCAGAATAACTTGACCCAAACCCCACATCCAGCACTAGTCATTGATTTTATTGACTCAACAGAACACTATTGTGAGCTCATTTCCTCTTCCAATGTCCCACTTTCCAAGCATCCAAATCCTAACTTGTGTCATAGGATGTGAACTGAAAGCGGTTCCGATTTATGAGAGCATGAGGGCAGTCTTGAAGGCAGTGCTGATTATTGGAGAAGTAGATGGACCCATGGGTCAATGGCTGTGTCTGAACTGGAGAGAACTGATGTTGTGCTGCTAATGCTTTCTTGTAGTCAACACTGAAGAAAGCAGCATTGTAATATGACAGCACCTATAAACAACCAACAGTTGGCTGCTGCCAAGTAAAGGAATGTGACCTGTATGTTAGCTCTAAGTGTTCATTCAGATTTTCTTTGGGGAGATTTGTTATAGTACAGTCTCCAAGATCACTACACTGTGTATGGACCACCCTACTGAGCCACACTGCAGTACTCAGCCCTTAGATTTTTGCAAGAATTATTTTATGACCTTTTAAACACAGGAAATTCACAGCTTAAAATGTTTTAAGCTAAATGTATTGATGGCATACTTTCTCTTGGGTGGTTTTGGTGCTCAAACCAAATCAATAAATGTCAATTTTGAAAAAAATTTTTTTTTTCTAATGTTGTTTTTAACATCATGTATTTAAATTATGTGCAGTTTAAAGAACTAGATTTTTGATCAAAAATGCCTTATTTAAGCCACATCCTTTCCTGCAATTTCAGAGCATGAAGACCGCATCCTTGTGTATTGTATTGTATTGTATTGTTTTCATTAAAAATGTGAATTAATATGCATGAAAAAACCCACAATTTTTTCTTTGTGTAGGACTAATTCTGATTACTAGTACCCTGAACCCCAGTCCCCTCCCCAACTCCACCAAATGATATTTATCTCTTTTCTAGTATATTTCTGGCTCCATATGCCACTGTTATTATGAACTTGGTATAAAACCTTTCACTTTCACCTACATACAGTACAACCTCTCTTCTATTTCTGCCCCTGCATCCTTACAAAACAAAAGTGAAAATAGTGTGATACCCAACAGGATGAAAAACTGGATGAATCACTGAAAGCATTGCAAATTAATATTTTTCTAGTCTATCCCCATGATTGTGCTGATGCTGGTTGGTTTCGTCATTGCTCCTCTGATTGCATTGGGTGCACAGTTTTATAGTAAATGTACAGCAACAACAAAAACAAAAAAACATTTTTCAGGGTTTTTTCTAACACTTGTTTTGAGCCTGCCTGATCAGACAGCATTCGTCAGTCTCTAACACAGCCAGTCTTGCTTTTGTCCACGGTGATGACGCACCAAAGGCCAGGGTTACACGCGATGTGTCCGACGTGCCAGCGAGAAAGTGGACCGTGGTGTGGTCAGAGGCATGAGGGTGGCTTGTTTAACCAACTTCTTGGTGGCCTAGGCAAAAGGCAGGCTGTATTGTTATGTAACAGTTTAGCGCTAATGAATGGGGGCCCTGGGCAAGGCCTGCTGAATAAGTGGCCTTGGAGCAGAAGCAGGGGAGATTGAATTGGGGAGGTAATCCCAGGAGCAATCCCTTCAGGGACTGCCTCACTTCTCTTGCATGTCTTTCATTCACTTTTAAACATGGTGCCACCACCACAGTTGGGAAAGGAGTGAACCAAGGGCCTTCCCAGTTTTGCAGGATTGGGAACAGTCCTAAAGGGAATTCCAACACCCCCCCGGCCCCTCAGCTCCAGAGACAAGCATGGGTCCCCCACATTCCCCTGTTGGGGTCCCCCCAGATGCCCACCCCTGAATATAACCTCGCTCCAATACAAGGCATCTTGCCAATGGCTCCATGCGGGATGACATCACTGCTTGGCATTCGGGGGCTGTTGATGGGAAAGGGGGAGTAATGAGGTCGAAATGGCCAAAGCAATAGAGTGTGTGTGTGAATGAATGTGTTTGAATAAGTGTGTTAGCTGAGGCAACAGAGCGGAGATGAGCGAGGGGGCCAGGCATTTACGAGATGAAGATCACGTAGTGTTTTCCCCCTCCTCTAAAATTAGGACCTCGATTTGTTGTGGTTGATACTCTTTGAAGCAGATAAAATGACAACATTGAACTTATGTTACTTATAAGAAGTGTTCAGCAATGTTTTAGGGAAAAAAGGAGATTTAAAATGTATTTTATGAACTTAAATTTGAATTTTGCCATAGGCCCCAAAAATGGACACAATTATATCATATTCTCAAAGCTGTGGTATTTTTATACTCCACATTACCGGAGTGTTGCATTTGGACAATTTTTGGTGTTTAAATATTCATCCTTTGTAAAAGTTTTTTTTCCATTTTTTAATCATGTCCAATTTTCTCCAATATGTTATGTTACAAGATGCTACAAATCTGAAAGTGTAAACTACCAAGTCCTCCTTGACCAAAAGGAATATTCTACCTGCCTAGAGGTATCAAGACTCTCTTTTTGAATTTGACTCATGGCCTGGATACAAGGCATCACTGTAGATCAAACCCCAAACACTGAAGATCGTCTCACAATGCTTTAAAACAAATGGTACTTGAGTAGCCCAACAAAAAATACTTTAAGGTATCTATTAAAATTTAAATTGATATAAAAATATTAAACCAGATAATTTGACTCTAATCGATTGCTGGTTCATACCTGAAATAGGAGAAATACATGTAGATAATTTAGATAAATTAGGACTGATATGGGCAATGTTTATTGAGCTACACAAGTAGTGTCTCTCAGTATGGCGATGGGCCACCATTGTTGCTAATGCAACATGCCAGATGTCTCGGCATAACGTTGTACAGGTTCCTAATGGTGTTCTGTGATAATCAATCCCATGCAGCTTGAATATTCTGCAGATTTCGTGGTATGGGTGGAGATGGAGTGAAATCAGGCTTTTGGATGTAGTGACAACAAACTGTTCATCTTGGTGGTGACCACGGTGCCTCCACACACTGACTCACCGGTCGTCTCCACCAAGAGATGAAGATGAAGATAACCTGCTGCCATTCTGCAGTTTTGCCAGCACTGACTCAGTGTTTAGGGGAGTCATCGTAACAGTCTGCGTGCATTAGTTCTGCACTGTGCAGCCGTCTGCCAATGGTGATGGCACTGACAGGATGACTCATGAAGACATCGCTGTTTGTGATTATGGCTGTTGGGTCAGTTAGGTACAGCAATAAGGATCGTCAATTTGCATGTCTCACAATGTCAGACCTGGTTGCTTCCTTCTGGGTGCAACTTCTTATGCAACTATTCTTTTGATGATGAGTGTAATTAGCACACTAAACTAGATTATTGGCTCACAGTATGCTAAGACTATGCATTTAGAATTTACAGTTTACCCTGTTGTCTATTAAAAAGATTGGATTCACCTTTTGGTCCCATACAGCTACACCACACAGCAATCACAGCTCCACAGACAACACAGTCCTTTTAAAATCTAAAACAAGACCTGCACAGTGCATATAAGACTAGATTACAGTATACAGTTGTATACCGCTTTAAAATTGACCCAAATCCTTCTCTTTATCCTGGCACTTAGTATAACCGATTTCTGCTGGCACCAAGAAACTCTTATAGCAAGCTTTTCAATAATTAAATGGAGAAGTTCTTGATTATAACCACTAACACTTTGCAGGGCCCCAGCTCTCATTGTTCTCTCATGCTCTATGAGAATGACTTTCATGCATCAACATACATTTCTCAGCTTATCCAGCCTAACAGTTTAACTATATGTTGCTATGAATGGAGTTAATTATTTAACTGACTGCAATCCTCTTTATTTGACTTCTTTTTAACTTACACTTAGTTTTTCATTTCACCAATTGCCTTTTTTTTTTATCTATCCCTGGAGCATGATTGCAATAAACACTCAACGTTTAAAACAACATTTGTTGGTTTAGTTGGAAACTCTAGTTCGCAGTCATCTCTGCCTTGCCATGCCCAGTTCAAAAGGTGATTGTTGGGATGGGATGGGGGCATGGCCTATATAAAGCAAGTCCCCATGGACTGTATACATGACCACACTACCAAAGCCCTCCTTCTTCTTTGCTACATACATAGCCCATTTAGTGATGTCCCATTGTGTGTCGGACGCGCTTTGTCAGGTTCTTTAGAGGACTTCCTTTACGAGGCACCGGCCTTTGAATATTAACTGTGTGATCACTCTTGCCACACAAGGAGCGTCCCTCGAGTTCTCAGTCAAAATAGGCGAGCTTCAGCCAAGCACTCGGCCCTGCCCATTGTGCTCCTACTGAAGCCTGCATGGTTAATTATAAAGGAGCCCTTGAGTTTGCTCAATGGTCTGCAGCAGACTTAGATTTTCCTATATCTATCAGTGCCAAAATAACGTTTGTTACGGCAGATGTTAGACATTGCACCAGCTGAAAATATAAGGCATCTTTTCTCTGTAAGATTATTAAAAAGAGATTTTTCCACAAAGTGTTCATCTTGCAAAACCTAGCCCTTGCAGCTCAGGCAGGACGGAGACTTTCACTAATGTTTGGGCGGCCCAGTAATCCCTTTTATTGAGTTTCAGGAAATCCTAATTAGAATCGGAAGCGTCTTGTCAGAGCCAGATGTGCAAAAGCAAACAGACAAACTGGGACATTAGCTGTCCTCCCCAGGGTGCATACACATGCTTTTAATTGTTGTCCTAACATAATTTCAGAAAATGATAACTTTAAAGAAAAAGGACAAGAAATCTGAAGTTTGACATTTGTAAAATATTGTATTCTTAAAATTCAAAGAAATAGAATTAGTTAGGAGGCCGACAACTCACTGTGAGTCACTGTATAAAGCCTGAAATGATCATTTAAAAGCATTGAGTCAGATTTTGTGGAAACTATTCAGACCACTTTGTGTATCTTTAACATGCCTTGATGTTTAGTTCTTAAAAGCAAGACCAGCATGCTAATGAAAACATGATGACAACAGTAAATAATCCACCTACATCTTCAGAAAATCATCCATTTTCTCACCACAACTGAAGTTTTCTTTATTTTGCTTTCAGTTAAACAGTTCTGCCAGAGAGGTCTCCAAATGGTATAGAGTAAGAAGATGCAAGAAGCATTATGATGACATATCATATCAATGGCCATGACGTATTAGTGACAAGAACACTTCAGACAAAAACTTTTTTAACATGGCAGCAATGGAGACCACCAAAGAGGGTTACTAAAGAACCAGGATAGCAGGCAGATCATCAATATCCGCACAACTCTCCACTAACACTGCACAACTACCCCACCAGTCACTTTAGCTCAGCACAAAATGGCTCAAGTAACACCAATATACAGCTATAAGCTGGCAGTCAAAAATATTTACATGTTTAGACTGCCAGTCTAACTCTAAATCTAACTTTGAGTCTAACTCTGTCTTACAAGTCTAACTCTGTTAAACCACTGCCATGGAGCTACCCATGGTACTCTGCACTCGTTCCTTATGGCTGCACCTCCTGCATGACAATGGACAAATGAAACGGTAGCAGGACACTACATTACTGTTGCTTCAATGTACTAATAAGGTTATTTTGGATTGGTTTTATTGGTCAGTTTGTCGTGAAATATAAACACATTTTTACTCTTAAAGGGGCCCAAAGGATTTCTTTGGAGTGATTACAAAACATAAGAGTTACTTTTGGATGGGTAACTGTGCAGAACCTTTTTAAACAGGACTTTTTTTTTGTACAGTGACTGGTTCTGTAGCAAATTAAGCCTTTTTCTAGAATGGCCCAAGCAAAGTCAAGAGCCATTTAGGCACCAGGTACCTGTTACATCGGCTGTATATAAATTTAAATGTAAGCTTATTATAACAACAATGCCTTCTACATTTAGATTTATGCCTTATTAAGTCAAAATAAGTTTAACCACATAAACTAGTCGTATGCTGCGGAGGTGAAATCACACCTTCTTCAGGTGTAGGAAAGGGATACCAGCTGAAACCACATCGCACAAAGAAGGCTAAATGACATGAGTTAGCCGAGACTTTATACATACACTCGCAAAACTGGTGAAACCCGGTCCTGTTTTTAGGAGCACAGGTGGGGCTTTCAAAAAGTGTGAAAACTATAACTACAACTATAACTATATTTGATATTTTTATGTGCCAGACTGTTTATCTATGTAGCCGGGAGTTTTAGTGCTGGGCAATTTGTATAAACTTGAACCTGTTCGGTCATTTGTTAATAAAAATAGAACATGTTAAAGCTGTCATATTACTTCCTTTTCTATTTGCAATCGGTTCTTGGTGTGTAGTCTCAGACTAACAAGTAAGAGCATGCCTTGGAAATCCACTGAACAGCAGGCTCTCTCCAGGGTTGCCTGGTCACAGACTACTCCTTCATTATTTATGAAAGTGTTGGATACAATGCCTGTACATCTACAGCACAATAGGGAGGAGAATAGGAACTCTCTCTTTATCAGCAGTGTGGCTCTGGGCTTCAGGCCAAGAACAGCTTAGTGGAATAACAGCCGAGTATGAAAAAGCTGCTAACGCTGAGCAATTGGCTGACTCTGAAGCCTTCTGACGTCCCATGCATTGGGATCCTCACTTCGGCAGCAGTGGTTTATTTGACCAATCGTCTGTCCACTGTTTTCTGGTATTTGGAGCCTCCCTACATGTTTATGTCTAAAGGCCTGTCTGTGAACTCACCAGTGACCGCTCCCGTATGACCATCTATTGCATGGCCATTTATGTTTGAGGCACACTCACATTTGCTCAAATGTTTGCACCCACCTGCTCATCCAACCGTCCTCCTAAATTCGAGGGTATTACTAGGAATGTTCAGGCTTTGCATTAAATAGTATTTCACTGGAATGCACAAATTCCTACATTATTTCTGAATCACATGCAAAATACTTAATAAATTCGAGAAATTTTGTTGACAATAATTTTCAGTTGTTTGTTCTACAGCATTTATTTTCCAGTTTATTCTTTAAGGACATCACATTAGGTGGAGCTAGCCCACTGTATGTGTTTATGTGTATATCCGGAATAACTGAGTTTCTGTTGGTAATGACTGAGAAAGTAAAACGTAGCAAGGTTCGAGCAAACTGTTGGAGAAAACTCTCTTAATGTATGGCGTGGCTGTGGCCAGCAAAAGATGGTTAATAAAACACGATGACTTGTGCAAAAACTGTAGTTGTTTTAATAACGGTGAACACAGTACATTTGTGCAACTCTATCTCTAATAAAATTGAACTCAGTTCAACTACAAAAACCCAAATGTTCTGCTTTGCTGACCATGCTGTTTTGCTTTTGCACAGATGCAGCCATGCATGCATACATTCACTTTCTCTTCTAAAATGAAACTAAATAAACTACATAAAAAATCACAGAAATGTTTGGTTTCGCTGCCTGCAGTACATATTTGTTTTTCCTGGTAGCGTATTGACTTCTGCTTAACCTGAGTCCTTCTGGTACTGTTGTTTCCCAGGTATTGCACTGTTTCTCATGCAGGTAAAATGCTGTATGAACTTTCCCAGGATTGTATTCACACCAAGGACCTTTCTGATAAAAGCCATTAAAGGATGCAAACTTAGTTTCACTTGGAAAATCAGCAAAACAGGTAATTAAACTTTTAACCAAGCAAAAGTGGCAACTCAGTCTAAAGATCTGCTTTAAAAATATCCTATTTGTCACACAAAAAGTATACGGACTATTGGGCCATTTTGGTGTTTTGATATAAGTGTCAGATCAATACTTGCTACCTACCATCTATTGATCTAATTACCGCAATGGCTGATAACGGCTCTTTCTGAATACTGTCTTTTATTTTGCTCTCTGTGGCCATTCAAAATGTTTGACAAAATGGACAAAAAGGAAAAAGGCTACTTAACCAGAATAACCTGTTGTACAGTTAGCAATGGGTGCTCTCCCTCTCTTTCCCTCTTTCTGTCTCTAGGTTTTTTCTTTTTGTATTGAAGTTGTGTTGCAGTGGGTCTGAGGGGCGTTAATGGCCTCACCTTTATATAACCTTCCTAGCACTTCAAAGTGAGATTAAGATTTCAAAAAGACTGCCCCGGCATAATCCAGTGCCCCAGACCCTGACAAGCAGCCTCTCAGCGCTAAGCCATTGCCCACTTAGCCCCTGTGTGCTTAAATGGAGGTGGGAAAGAGGGATTCTTCCCCAAAAACATTCTCACGGTTAAACGGTTTCTTACTTCCTCAGACATCTGCACAGTCCACCCATGCACTGGGCCGTCAGTGACTTCAGTCTCACATCTCTTACTTTCATGGCCAACAATATGTCCAGGGTTGTCATTTACAGCACTGTTCGGAGCTGAGAAGTCCTTTGAGTGTTATTCTGCTTTGGTTGACTCGCTATGGTTTCATTAAATGCTATGTTTTACAGATGGTTAAGTTTGTTTCTGCTGATACTCTTGGATTGCCGAGGTGCCAAATGGAACCAGCAAGTTTTTTTAGCAATGTCTTTAAAATATCACACTTTTCTTTTTTTACAGTAGCCATAAAATGCAGTTACCACCTGTTTTGGAGAAGGTCTAGCAATTGTACCAGCATTTTTTTTTTCTTGGAAACATTAAGGACATGTATTTCGACCAAAATGAATAAATCTGGAAGAGAGGGCCAGTCTGTGTGTGTGTATATATATATATATATATATATATATATATATATATATATATATATATATATATATATATATATATATATATATATATATATATATATATATATATGGAAACATACATTTCAAAACCAGCCTTCATAGAATTCATTTGTTTTTGTGTCATAAAAAGAACTGATTTGCATATAGCTATTTGCCTATTTAGGCCACGACAGGTAGCTCCATCCACTCATTATAAGGAGTTATATGGAGTGTTTTAGCTTGAACTGCTTTTTACTTTAGGCATAATAGACAATTTTTGTGTTTGTGAACAGAGATAAGGTGTTTTGAGCTTAACTGGTGGCTGAAAGTGACAGCTAGCATCTCCAGGTAGTATAAAGGTTTGCCAGACGTCATGTCACTGCATTGGTGTGATGTTCTACATAGGAACCTCACAGCTTACAAATTCTTAAATTGCTTATGGTTTGTGTTGTTTGCAGTTGCTCAAATCAATCTAACCGAGAATTATTGAGGACCTCTATTCAAACCAAAAATTGTTCTCCATGAGTGGAGAGACATGAAGGGAAGTCATGAACTAAGCCTCCTGTTCGCCAGCTTCATATTTACCTGTGTTCCATTCCACCTTAAAAACAGCAGTTACACTCTGTCTTCTGCTCCACTATTTAAGGTAGAATAGGAAAACTGGTGATTAAGAAGCTGACTTCAGCTTTGAGTGGTTGGGAGGAGTAGAGTATTGAATTTTCCACAGTTTGTCTGTGGGTTTGCTCTGCTGATAGATTAAACAATAGCTATAAGCAACACTGCTAACACTTAAAGCTCCACTAACACTTAAATGTTGCACAAAAGACCATCCAACATAAATAACTTAACCTGCACTGCAGTTGCAATGAGCTGCAATGGCTTCTCCATTCTGTTTCATAACCTACATTAAGTAAACAACTATAATGTTAAGATGCACCATAGGGTTGAATATGTGTTGCTAGGTTAATCAACAGTACATTGGTACCGAGATCAACCCCGGTACAAAGTGAAATGTTGTATGCCTCAGTACATTTGTGTGTTTTCATTTGTGTTCTTGAGTAGAAGAACGACTTGGGGGAGGAGGAGGTAGTTGCTTATATGTTCAGCCTTGATAGCAGGCAAGTTGTGTTCCTCTTCCTGAAATAAAGATCAACAACACGTTATGTGGTTTTCTGTATGTACCTTTCTCTCATCCATTCTATTTTCATTTCCTGCCCTCCATCTGGATTTTGCAAATCAAAGGCTGCAAACAATAAACACTTATGACTGTTTTTGGTACAAAAGAGCAAAATAAAAAACTACAAGTAGAGTATATATATTTCTTTATATAATTTAGCAAAACCATCCATTATCCATTATAGTATTAAAAGCTTTTCCTGTATATCCAGGTCAAGAAACCCAGTCACAAATAAAATATCCACAGCACCTGATGATGACTCATCATCTTTTAGTGGCTTTGGAGTCTAATCATAACCATCTGCCAAATGCATGTGTTCCTTCACCAGCACTGCAAAGGAACCGTCCAAAAGATTTGCTCAAACTGCTGTGGCCCTGTGGCTGTAGGTCAGACAGTACTTACAGACTTTCTCCAGACTCTGGCATTTCCTTGCATTCTGAATGCAGTAGGCAGAGAGAGACGCTTAGCATAAAGCAACATTTCCTGATACAAGTTTGTTCTGGCACAGTGCGTCCCTAATATCCCTCATGGGTGAAAGCCATGGGACTGAAAGCTATAGGGGCATAACCTTGCTCTGTTGACAGACACTTTTCAGTAGCGTGCGTGAGTAGGACGACCTCAGAGAGAGGCTAGCATGGCGTAGCGGCACCTCCAGTGCCTTCTATGAAAGGACTGTGTCATGACTCAACACTTGCACTGTCATATGATAGCCTAGCTTGTCCACACATAGCTTGACTTCAGGCATCTTGGCTTTCCTTGGCTTCTTCTTTCTCATGGAAAATCTGGAGCTTAAATGCTTCTCATTGAGTTTCCCAGGATCAGCCATGTTTGATACTCACCTGACTCTCATCACAGCTCAGATCAAGGCTTTGGTACCAGACGGAAAGACTGCTGTGGCCAGGTTTACGTTGATAAAGCTGAAAAGGAGACTCCTAGCCTATTGAATGAAGGCTAATGATCTTCACTCACCATGGTGTCTTCATGGACAAAGTCCAGTCTTTTCTGTCATATGCGGGCCATTCAAGTTAACACAGACGTATGCTGATAGCAGGAGAGATAAACCATCAGATTTGTAAGGTCACATCACAACATGAGAATCAATCTGTGTCAATCACAGCTCTGTTAGTGTCGTGGAGTGATACACTTTGAAGAATTACAAGAGTCATGAAGACTTAAATTGTTCCAAAGCTCTGTGAGTGACTAAGAATGATTGGCCTTTCCTGTTAGTCTTTTTGGATGTGGTTTGTTATCATAAAATATGATATCCTGAAAAATTTTAGCCTGGAAAAATTAGAGTTCTTTAAATCTGGACATTGAATCCAGTTTTTGGCCTGGAATGTTTGTAACTATCATTAGGCATGTCACTAGGTGGTCAATCAGTTACCTTAACAGTCCAGTTAACTACCAGAGATTACAAACTACAGGGACTGACACTGGATTCAAATATTTCTGGACATAAGCTTTCTGTTTTGCATATATAACTGAATTCATAACTTCCCCACTGTCAAATTTACATGCTTTGCTGATTTTCTAAGTAAAAACAAGATTACACCTCCTCTGCACAGAACATACTTCTTAATATTTTAATGCACTGATTATGTTTTGAACATGTAATTTAACTTTGCCATTCATCTGTACAAAAATAACATCTGATTACTTTAAACAGAGCTATATAAATACAATTTGCTTTAAAAGACTTAGTACATATATATGTTTTTTTACAAAGATAAATTGACAGAGGTTTTTCTTTTTACCTGTGCCACAAACCATGTTCTTGTTTTGGTTAAGAAAAAATAAAAATGAAGCCATATGGCAGATGAAAAAAGATGGGTAAACAAGTGTTAAAAAAAATCTGAAAAGTACTTTAAGATTTAACCTTAAACATTGCTCTACATAAGAAGTTCTTTAAAAGGGTCTTTCAGTAAATGTAGCAGTTATACAGAGAACAGACCCTTGGATTATTTACATTCTTCTTGTATAGTTTAAGCTTGTTAAATAATGTATATTGTTTTGCTGTATATCTTTGCTGTCAGAACAAAACCATGTTCACAAAACCACAAAATCATTATTAATCATCCAATTTATAGGAGGAAAACACATACTCTACTTTAAATGTAAGTCAGTGGAACCAGGCTTATTCAAGTCATTTTGGGCCATTTCTCTTAGTCCATTCATCATGGAATTTACACACAATGTAAAGGGCAAAGGACATTTTCAAATGACTTAAAAATGACAAAAATGGAGAAACGATGTTATGTTTAGGAAATATGGTTCTTCACTGTTGCTACAAGCTTTTTTGGTATTGTATAGAGCCATATTTTATAAGAGTGTACCACACACAGCTTGGCCTTTTAAGTGATATGTATATTGTACATCTAATTATTATGACACTGAAATATTTATGAACATGGTTTGAGGCTGTTTCCTGAAGAACTATTCACTTGGTGTTTGAGAGGTAAATTTGGAGAGCAACTCTTAAACAAGTATATCACATTAATGTCTGTTACTGATCTTTATTTTATTTAAATATAATGATTTCTAAATATATAGTTTCTCTTTTGTAAAGGAAACTCTGGCTGTTATGAGTTATATGTGCTAAATAGTGTTTAATATTATGTCTAATATTATTTAAATATGATGTATAAAGCAAATAGAGATGTTATAGGCACAATCCGTCTTCCTGTAGGTCACCATTGTTGCACAGTGACGATGTCACATGATTGCACTGGTCCTACAGAAATAACCATGATCATAAATGTTTTTCTCTTTTGGGCAATGTCACACTTTAGTTAAATTTAAAATGATGAAAAATTAAATGCATTTTCAAAGGTATTTTTAATGTTTAGCTTGCTGTGCTTCACTCAAGGCAATAACAGTAATCGACTAATCAAAGATTTTTGCCTATTTTATTAATAAAAAATGAATCACTTTGCCTGGTTTATACAACATCAGATGTCAAATTCCACTAGCACAAAGCTGCCATTGAATAGAAAACCATGTTTATATTGCCATAGCTGAATGAGGAGAGTTCAGAACATACAGCTGACATATAGTCACGCATTAACATTTACAACCCAAACTTGTACATACATCAGCTCATGTGCAGTGTAATAACCAAAACAGAGTAATGAAAATGGTGGATAATGTTGAGTAATGTACAGTTCCAGGCTGTGAAACTGATGTCTGCACTACCCATTCTAATGAACCAGACTGTTACCTTTAAACAAGGCTGTAGCTTCCTATTCACCAGTTTCTGTATAGGTGCCAGAATGAAACTCCAGTACCATTTACAGTGGTCTTTAATATTTTGCAAATCAATCTGGTAAGCATGAAGCCATCAACTACATCACCCACATCTTTAATACGATCCTGGACAACTAATTCTGAAGAAATGAGCAGTTCCACCTTTAATAGCATCACATCCCCAACAGCCATAGCAGCCATGCTGTGTGATTGTATCTATTGTGTGTCTTAAAGCTTCTCGTATCTTAAACTGCAAGTTTCATAGTGAGTAACAACTTTAATTTACTTTGTGTTGATGTCCAGATTAAAAGCAAGTAACTAGTATAGGTAATGTTAGACACTAGCAAGCTCCAAGGTCAACAAAAATGTATGAACTTACCAAAAAAGGGTAAAACAGTTCATTTCATTCTAGGGAAAAATCCATAGGCTGCAAATGGGTGCGTAAAACTGCATCTGTAATTGCACAATATAGCACCTTTAAAATACAGAGATTGACGTATTGAATATTTACATCTTCTAGAAAGAGATCATAGACCTTCTAACTAACAGATCAGTCACATCCTGGACTGAGAGCTTCATGAGTCTGTATTCACCATTTTCTATTGCACTACAATGCCTAGCATGCATTATGCAAATACATCATAGTCATATATGTGGAGGCAAATGAATACAGATGTAATATTCAGTGTCAGTTGGCTCTGGATTTCTTTTGCATTAGCCCGCTAGCTGAGGTGAAAAGACACGCCCTCAGGTGGGATACCCTCTGCCCCAATCCCCCAAAGCTCTTGTAGTTTTTCAGAAGGTCCTCCCACATTCAGGTTTTTAATTTGAGAATTTGCTCATTAAAGTGACACCACTGTAAATGCTTGTGCGCAACAGATAATGGTGTATTTTTTGCTTTATTGGCCCACATAAACAGGAATACACACTGGTAGTGTATGTCTGCGCATGCGCAGTCTTGATCGCGCGCCGACTGTCCGCGGTGTTTCTGAGCTTCAGCTGAGAGTCTTCGGTGAGTCTCACACAGTCAGAGCAGAGAGAAGTGCAGCGGATGGTTTGAGGATTTTTCGGAGAAGTTGGATGAGAAAATGCTGGTGCCTTCTCAAACGGACATGTGAGTACTTTGTTAAGTGTTGTTTGGGTTTTGTGGAAATCTGAGTTCAGGCTTTGTGAAGGTTTTGACTTGCTAAATTGCCAAGGTGCAACTTTAAGTTTGTCATCTGCGTTCAGCTGTTGGCTCAAACGTTTGCTCTTTTATTTTTAGAAGAATAAATCTCCCTCTGTAACTTGACGCTTGTTTTTCATGAAATCTGTAAAGGTTTTAAACGTTATGTCTTCATAAGAGACGTCTTGTTTGAAATTTCCCGTTCCGCCTTAAATAGCCTCAGGCGCCAGAATGTAACTGTGGCACTATTTAAGGTGGAACGGGAAAATTTGAACAAGAAGTTGTCTTCAAGCTTCGTATAAGAACCATATTTCCACCATATTTTTGCCTCGATGTTTTGGCATATAATATTCTCTCAGTTTAAGAGGACTAACTTTACACTAACTTCCATGGGCACAAGTGCCGTCAAGCTTTCACCATACTTGGTAGGTGGTGGTATACCTGAAGTGTGGAATTTCTGAGGATTTAAAATATAATTTCTTATACTTGCAGACAGTATGGTGATACATTAAATAAAAATTAAATACATGTTATCTCCATAGTTTCCTCGGCTATATGTTACCTCTAAGGTAAAAAATGCATTTGACTGTTTCAATGATGTTCGTTTAAACGCGCTCTGTCTCATCACTGCCCTCCTGTGGTACCTGAGCGCATAATTACATGAAGCCCTCGTTCAGTTTCATGTTAGTAAAAAGCTCTTATGCATTTCTATTCCCTCTGATGCTAACCCTAAACAAAGGAAGCATTAGTCAGAATTGCCATTATCACTCATTATTCCTTGACTTCCTTCAGGAAAGTTCCAATGAATCACTTTTCAACCAGGACTGTATGTGGAAGCTGTGCTTTGTTTAAAATGTAATCGTTTCCTCTCTACTGCTGCAGGAATCAATAGATTATTATTCCCACCATTTCTGTTCTGAGCTCATTCCCATCAGACTCTTGTTTTTCCAATAAGGTGTGTAATCTCTATTCTCTACCAGTAACCCTCTGAATCTGCGATAGTGCATCTCTCTCTTTCTCTTTCACATTAAATAAAGGACAGAGCTGAGACAGGGCACCAGCCTTGTAGAAACCAAGCAGGACAGAACACGCCACTGAAATGAAAGAAGGCACAGGGCCCAAGCACCTTCTTACATGCTGTACATTCACCAACATCTTGAACTTCTTAGAAAGTTTAACCCCAGGTGAAGGGGACGGCGAGCTTGATCTTCTGATGGCTGTGGCATGAACCGTGATGTCGTGCGCTCATTATAGACCCCCTCATCCTAATTAGAGGAGAAGAGTTGCCAGGTGTTGGACCACTCGGGGCAGCGTCACAGCAGTAAACAACCCGAATGGCATGCTGACCTTTACTTAGAAAGCACACAGGCGGCAAGCATGATGTCACCTCTTCTCTTTTCCAGCCTTTGTCTGCTGGTAGTGGTAGTTCATTACAAACTGGCTGTAAACAAATCCGCACTTGGTATTAAGGTCTCTCTATAGGGCTGCCAGTGGCTACTCAGACAGAGGTGGGGGGGTGGGTGGAGGTGGCTGGGTTATGCCCACATAGATTTTATGTAACACAGTTTGAAGTCGTCTTTGACACTGTTCTCAATCTCATGCTCTCTTGCCCTTACAGATAAGAATCAGAAACTCAATAGGAGACAGCCTCAAAGAGGGAGGGCTGCGCAGAGTTAGCGTGAGGACACTGGCTGCATTGTGTGCCCCTTGGGCCGCATCAGACCTCTATGCGCATCTGCCTCCACGTGGACCCCAAGGAGTCTCGGGCCTTTCATGGAACGCTGCTTGGCAGCGTCCGCAGCCAGGCATCAGAAGTAACAACCATGAATGCCGCTCCCATCCCACCACCACCAATCCCCCCTCCCCCTCCTCCTCCTCCACCTCCGCCCCCGCCAGCTCCGGCAACCTCCATCGGCCGGCTGGACTCAGCACGCCGGCAACGCCTCCGCAACCTCAACTGGGAACGGATCCCAAAGGAGCGCGTGGAGGGCCGCAACAACGTGTGGAGTTTCTCCCCAACTGATGATGATGACTTCCCCATTGACCTGCACTCTCTGGACGAACTCTTTAGCCAGAAGGAGGCTCGCAAGCCGGAGAGAGGGGACAGCTTCAGGCGCAGTCTGCGCCGTTGCAGATCCCCTCAAGACGCCTGTGCTGACAAGGTCAGAGGAACTGCCATCACAGTTTCATAAATTCATAAGAACTGCACAATATGATTTGATAATCATTAGGGATTCAAACTTTCAAGATGCTCCTTTGACTTAATTTGCATGAGGATTCTTATTGGTGTAGTTGTGGCATTCAGGAAATCAAAGCTCTGATCATTTGTGGGTAATACTGTCCACTGTGTTAGCCATTTGAATATGTTGAAAGTAATGGAACTGTCCAGCACTGTGACTGCTGTAGCTCCATGAATAGACTGAGAATAATATTTTTAAAAAATCTCAATTTTACACCTGTTAATATCAGCTGCTACTGTATCTTGCACCCCTTTAATAATTTAAATGATTAAATTATGATACTGGCCTTTTCAGTGACCATTACATCCGACATCAGATGTTGTAGAGGTGTTTCTGTAGGCGCTTTGATGAATAGAGAAATTCAGGTGATCCAGCAAATGTAAATCTGTTCAGATAATCAAAATCCATAATAATGTCACGAAGCACTATAAACACAGTGTGGGATATTTTGCCGCCCTATTCACAGTCCATCATCTGCTCTGGGATCATGAAGGATTACTCGGTTTTATATGTTAAGTCTAAGAGTTAGTGAAATCTGAGAAATAATGCAGCTTGGGGATTTTCGAGGGCTCCTTAAGTATCAATAGGCCGTTTATCTCAGTGACCTTTCCCTAAAGACATAAGGTGCTTGATGACGTAGGCTTTCAAATGTCTTAAGTCACTGATAACTGTAGTTGCCAGTGTAGGTAGACAACACAAGTTAAAGTAGATATGAACAGGGTTTATCAGGAAACAATGACTCAGATTAAGTGATGTAGCAGGCCACCATGCATAATCAGTGTCCAAACTAAATCTTTTTGTCTGTGTGCTTTCTGTTTGCAGATTTCACTGCTTGACTCAAAGCGCAGCATGAATGTTGGGATATTTCTGCGCCAGTTCAAAACGTAAGGACAAGAGTTGACTTCTCACACTCTCTCACTACACAAAGCCCTCTGTGCTGTGACTATAAACTGTGCATGTGTTGGCGTTTCTGTAAGTAGAAAGAGGAAATGGAGGTGTCCTGTATTGCCCTATAAAGGCGAGCTCTTAATACTTCCGTTGATGGGGAGCAGAGCGGTTTGTTTATTTTGAGTGCCGAATTGCCCTCTTGAGGAGTTGTTGGGGTGTGAAGGAGTGGGGGTAGGGGAAGTGGACAGCTGTTGAGGGGAACAGCTGGGTTTGATGGTCAGTGAGGAGGCTGAAGGTCACACCTGCTTTAAACCCTAAACGCACCATCAGAAGGGTCTGCTCCCCTGCAGAGAGAGTGTGGGGAAAGTTGTAACCTGTTCATTGAACTGGTTAGAATGTCGCTGGTTGTTATCTCATGGTCAGATAATTTATAACTCTACAAGTTCATAATTAACAAAATCAGAAATCTGACTGAAGTTGTTAATGTTGTGATAGGCTCAGGCTTGTGAGTTCTTGAGGGTTGAGATCTAACTGCCAATATTTTTCACTTGCTGTTGGTGAGTTTTGAAGGCCAAGTTTGTGTCTTCCATTCTAAGGATATAATGTGGAGCGTTTTGTTAACATTTGGGAGATTTACTTTGTTTTAATGTTGAATTTTGCCATAGTTATAATAATTTGTGAGGTGTAATGAATTGTGGGTCACATTGTGCTTTGATTACATTTTTGATACATTTTGATTCAAAACGTAGTATGTCATCATTCATAATTCAATTTTTCAACTTTAATACAGGTTTTTAAAACGTGCCACATGTTTTGAGTGCGATATAGAAGCATACAGAAACTTAAAGCCCTAAAATACTGCACTGAAGGCTGCTTATTTAGCTGGTTTCTTATGATTGCTGACCAAATGCTGGGCAGCTGTAAAATGTAAATGTCTCTTCCTGCCATGTTCTGCACTAACAGTGCCTGTGAAGATGAGCAGTGATTGATCCATAGCCATATTAATGAATAGATTCATCCTGTCTTGCACCCCTATCTGATGTTTTACAGTAAGCTCAATAGTGATGGGCTGTGGGTATTTCAGAACTTCATGTCTTTTTATTCTTGTGTGCCTTCATGTTGGCACATGTACCCTGAATGTGGATATGGTTTCAATTGACCGCGTCATAGTCTAATTGAAGAGCAACTTACCGAGACTGATATCTGCCAGAACTTGTTCTGAGAAACATTATGAAGAAGTGGCTGTACAGACTAAAACATTTGTTTCCACTCTTCGTGTATTTATCTACCATGACCGCATAGTCTGTTGTGCAGCAAGCCACGTTTTGAAGAGGGGAAGTGCTATGAATTACATTCATCCGTGCCCAGCGAGAGGTTCTTTGTGTTCTGCTCTTGTACCCTTTCATTATTTCATATAACCAGCTCCTGGGGACCACCGGTATTCTCTTACATAAACAATTACAGGGTGGAAGGTACAAAAAGATGAGCTAATGCCCTGTGCAAAACTCTTGGAAGCAAAGCAAAAGAACCACCTGTGTGCTGTGAATTACATCGGGGAGTTTATTAGAGCAAAACTGTGAGAACAAACTTAAAGTTGATTGATAGTGGACGAGCCTATAGAAATGATATTCTGTATTGTTATTATTTAATAACCGCAACTCGACTAAGTGTATTGTATTATTAAATTGACTGCAAGGATGTTTTATTTTTATTTTTGGCAGCCCTTCAAAACACGCATGTTAAGAGTCTATCCAGCTTGGACTTAAACCTGTTTCTTTTTTTTCCCCTATTCATTTTAGTGTTTGTGTAGTCTTTGTATCTTCTTTTCTGTCGCCATTGTGACGCCTAGAAACCTTTTTCCATATGCCACCCAGATAAGTTTGATAAGTCTGCCCAAGTTCAGAAGAAAACAAAGTGGTTGAAATGTCAAGTGTCATTTAACCCATTTAGGTTAACATGTTGCCTTGTCTTTTTTTTTTTTTTTGCAAATACTTGCTCAGAACGTTGAGAAAGTGTCAATGTCCTGGGGTTACGGGCCGAAATGTAGACCGCTCGTTTTGCAGTGACCCCTGCTTTGATACTGCAGCTGCATAAGATTGCGTGCCTCAGGGATGTTGTGAAAAGTGATGTCATTCTCACGTGGGGTTTTTCCTTTCTTCACAGTGCAGCCAAGGAGATTGTGGAGGATGTAAGGCAGGGTGCTGGGGAACGCTATGGAGCTGAAAAACTTGCAGAGCTCTGCAAGCTGCTGCCTGACAGCGAGGAGGTAAAACGAAGGCAATTTCTGTCCTGTCTGGTATGGCATGCTCTCAGAATGGGGATGCTGACTCCTCTGTATGTTTTTTTTATTTTTATTATTATTTTTTTTTTTTTTTAATATTAGCGTGATTGCTGATTTGCTATAGTGTCAGTGCTACAATCTCTTGCTACATTACCCCAGCTGTCTTTGCTTACTCTCTTTTTTTAAGTTTAAGAACACCTACGTGTTTCTTGAGGTTCGCTTTTGCCGTAACATTCCACTTTGACATAATATTTGTGAAACCATGATCTATATGAATGATAAATTGTGCTTTACATAAATGCAAATAATTTGTACATGACTGTTTTCAACCTTTATTTATCCCTTGGGAAAAAACAAGCTTTTTTGTTACTGGGACTCATGTAAATACCCTAGACTCTGACTGACTAATTTGTTGTCATGCAAAAAGTGGTGTGGGCATGAATGGGAGGGGCTGACCTGCTGTACACTGAATATGTAAACATATGCAAATATGTTGGGTTATAACCTCACTAAAACAATGAATTAAAATGGCAGCTTTTGCGCCATATGTTTCTTTATATGGTCTAGAGAGTGAATGGTGCATTCGGTTGGTGCTTTAAATAAATAGTTTGCCAAGATCCTACTTTACAGTGAATAATAGGGTCTAATTGTTTTAATACTGTGCAAGAATGTATAATGATTTTTAAAGCTATTTTGGGTTTTACATTTGTGTCTTGGACACGACTAGCAAGAATCAAACCTAGGCATTAAGAGAATAATGAAACAGTATGTTATGCAATGTACCCACCATGAGTCATTTTCCAAACGTTTTTAACACGTATACATTTTTGCCCCCAGGAAGCACGGCTGAAAAGGTTTATAGGAGAGCGTAGCATGCTTGGAGAGCCAGACCTCTTCATGCTGTTGCTGGTGGAAGTACCGAAGTAAGTAATGGACTCCTGCAGACTTGGTCTCTCCTTCCTAATTGTTACATTCTTCTTAATATCCTGAGTAACTGTATACCCCTCACCATAAACACAGTCCCTATCTTCTCCTAGCCATCTCATTTTTACTGTTGCCAACCCCCTTCCCCAATATAAACAAAGACAAAGCAAAGCCACTTTGCACATTGGTGATTGATCAGTCCTTCTTCCCTCCCATCGTTGCCTGTCTCCATTAGTGTACGCCTGCGTCTAGATGCCATGATCCTACAGCAGGAGTTTGACCCTGCCGTGACCTCTCTCTGTGTGGCAGCCAGATGTCTGGGGGAGGCAGCCCGAGGTAAAGCCATCCGCAGGGGGCTACGACTCTTTCCTTTTAGTGTGCTCTGTTTGCTCCTGATGCCACTTTGAATCACTTTAACTTGCATCATAAATCACCTTCACATGTCCTTCCCCATCTCAAAGCATCAGATCTATTCTCCTCCACCAGATAACTCTTTGGAGTTTTAGATGCAGTGATGAAGACATAAATTAAACCTCATGAAGGAAGGATTTAAATGTGGCTAATATGGTGCTTGCCTTTTTGCAGAGTTGCTGGACTGCCAGAAGCTTCACTCCATCTTGCGCCTGGTGCTGAAAGCAGGGAACTACATGAATGCTGTAAGTTTTTGCTGCCTTCCACATGCACCTGAAAGCCTGCAAGAGCGTGTGTGCGTGTACATGTGCGTGTGTGAGGGAGTATCTTTTTCTTGCGTTCAAGCACTGCTCTGTCAGCACACAGGCTCTGATATGGACTGTTTGTTTAAGAAGTCACGCACCATGGAACACAATCGCACTGACCTTACTTGTGCCCACAGGGAGGTTACGCTGGGAACGCAGCCGGCTTTAGGATTGCATCTCTGCTTAAACTGGCTGACACCAAAGCCAATAAACCAGGCATGAACCTCCTCCATTTTGTTGCCATGGTATGTATCGTAAAGCTCCAAGATACTAAGCTACAGTTGCCCAACGCGCCTAGGGATGCTTTCATTGTTTAGGCCTTTGTAGTTCTTTGATCTGTTTGAATGGATTTGACAGGTTCATGTTACAGTACTGACGTAAGAATGGGCAGTGTTACGTAAATAGCGTTTCATTGTGCAACACTTTATGCTTCCAAGTGTTCCAGGCGCTTGCTTAGATAAAGGTTTAATGCGTAATATGCATACAACAGTTCACCTAAAGCATTATAAAGTTTGCATCCCAATGCTAATGCAGTGATGTTCTCTTGAAACCCTATTTTCTACTTCACACAAGGGAGAAACATACCTACCTGTAATGAGCATATAAAGTGTGTCAAATGCAGTTTTGCCATTAGATCTTTTAGAATCTTTTTTGGTTGTTTTACTTATATTTACTTAGTTTTAAGCTTTATATAATCTATTTTATTACATTATACATAGAACAGATATCCTATACTCATTACATGACTACTTGTATGTCCTTGGGTCAACAGACTTATAAACAGTGTTACTTTTTGCTGTTGTAGGAAGCTATAAAGAAGGATGAGGATTTGCTGACATTTTCAAGCCAGCTGAGTCATGTCAGTTCAGCCTCAAGGTCAGTTATTCAACCATTTGTGTGCCACTTGATCTTCTTTTGCTTAATATTTCAGTCACTAACATGTTAATGTGGATAAGTTAAGGGTTTTTTTTTTTTGAGGTAGACAGTAGGAGATCTAACTCCCTTTGTATTTGATTAGGCTATCAGAGGAATCGGTTCTTGAGGATCTATGCCGGTTACAGAGCAGAGTAGCAGCACTGAGAATCAGTGCTCAAACAGAGGCTGAGATTGAGCAGCAGACGAAATCTTTCCTGAAGGTAAAAACTGGTTTGTTTTTTTGGATGTAGTGTAGTATATTATAGTCTAACAGGATTTGTGTTATCACCAAGTGGTCAGTGATGTCTTTTAAATTCTTTGTCCTTTAGATTGCAGAAGTGAGGCTGAATGAAGCCCAGGATGAGGTGGATAGCTTACGTAAGACTAGCCAGGCATTGGTGGACTTTTTCTGTGAGGATGAGAAGTCCTTCAAGTTGGAAGAGGCCTGCCGCATATTTCACTGCTTTTGCCATCGCTTTCAAAAAGCTGTGCGGGTGAGTACACTGCTCTGGTTTGCAAATAAAGCTGAACCAGTAGAAGGTCGCTTGTCTTTGAGTAAAACCTGAAAGTTCTGGCTTAACATACCTAACCCATGTTTGATAGACACCACTGTTATATTCAACAAGTGACTTAATTCTTTTTAAAGGCATTGCTGTATGTTTGATGGAACACTAAATGTCATAAATCAAACTTTAGGTGACTGGCATTTAACTGGAGAATTATAATAATTAATTAATCCATTTATTAATTAATAATTGAATTTATTACTTCCTGCATTCACATGTTCTGTCCTTTACCATGTGCCTCAGGAGAACACAGAGCGAGAGCGGCAAGAACAGAGGCGTGCAGAGCGGGAGCGGGAGAACATGGAGAAGCGTCGGTCATTGGCACTGTGTAGTGGCCTTGAGCTTGGTCGAGAGCCTGATGACCTGGAGCGGACACTGGAAAGGAACTTAAGCTACACTTGGAGCCGCCGCAGCCTCCGCAGACAGTCGCAACATGTTCTCAGTTTTGACTACAAAAGCTCTGACTCAAACTCCCAGAGAGGCCTTGGTTCTGAGGGAGAAGACCTCCAACAGGTCATCAGTTCAGTGAGTTACAGGACAGACTCTGGGGTTAGTAGGCATACACTAACTAAGGACAGTGTCAATGGCACAAATGGCCAGAGCGGAGTTAAAATGGTTGCTACGATAGGGGAATGTTTGTTAAAAGACTCTGCATATAGCCTTTACAGAAACACGGAAGTTGTTCAGGACAATGTGAAGAGTCAAACGGATGCTGCTACGAGGTTTAGTCCAAGGAGAGTACCCAGTGATGATGTCTTTATATCTTCAGGAGAGAATACCATAGAACAGCAACAGGGAGCAACAAATGTCTCATCCCTCCCAGGAATGTCTCCTATAAAGGTGTTGAAAGTTGAGAGACAGGTTCATGACGTCTCAGAAAGGTTAGCAGATATAACCACGGATGTTTTAGAGGACGTGGGGAACCAGGACAGTACGGATGCTGCTGAAGCTATCTCTCAGCATCATTTGACTGAGAAAAGATTATCTGTGGAGGCTGACATGAAAATGTTGGGGACGGTAACGGAAATTTGGCCAGGGTCATGCCCTCCTGCAGTGACCCCGCAGCTGGCCCAGGAACCAGAGCCAGCCAGCCCAGACAAAGAGCGCACATACTCTCGGGTAGGCGAGACAGTGGAGTGCCACACTCTAGTGAAGGGCTTGCGGTCATATGAGACCCTGTCACCGACTGGAGCACGTTCTGCCCCCAGCCACTGCTCTAAATGGAGGAAAGAACTTGAGGCAGAAGAAAGGGACGGAGCAGGCTCATCTCAGGCCAGGGAAGACCCACGTGCTGGAAAGACATCAGCTCGAGGGCCTGCTAAAAGGGGACTGCCACCCCGAAATTTGCTTTCGAACAGTACCGGCCTTACAAAACTGCGGGTGAATACTGAGACAAGTCTTTCTGAGGGACCTTCAGCCCCTCGTGCTTCACGCCTTACCCCTCCTCGCACCTCCTCTATGCGCCTGTCACCGATCACGCGGCCTACTAACATCCAAAGTGAGCTTAAGCGCAGTAGCAGCACACGAGATAGGGTGAGTGGGCCGTCTGACATGCTGGGGAAACAAAACCGGCGAACTACAGAGAAAGCTGGGCAGGATAAAGCGAAGGTTCTACCAGCCCGTGAGCCATTTGTCAGGGGGTCCCCATTACGTGTGTCCAAGCGTCTTGCCTCCAACTTTGAACCCCAGAGCCCATGCCAGGCTCGCACTGTGCACAGCCCAACAGCAGCTACAAACGCAAAGACAATTCGAACTGCTGTCATCAATGCAGCCAAAGCAAAAACAACAAAGAATGTAGACACTTCTTCTTCTAAGGTGACGCCAGGGACAAGGACTGCCGGCCCGAAAGTCCCACGAGCTGCCACTCAGCCAATGTGGAGGTGACGTTTGATCATCTGAGGCCTTTACTTGGTAGTGTTATCATTGACGTGTGTGTTTGTGTTTATGTATGTATGTATGTATGTATGTATGTATGTATGTATGTATGTGTGTGTTTAAGGGCATTTATAGGGTGCTCATAGGGATAGTGTAGAGGGATTAAAAGCACCTAGTTTCCTTTTCGGACTGAAGTCAATGCGACAAGTTTTGTTGTTTGAACCATCAATTCAGTCCTTAACCTAGCTCTGTCTCTGTCCAGAATGCCATTAGATAAAAGAGCCATTCATTCTTTGTAGCTCGAAAGGGCCTGAGACCAGGGCACTGAAATAGATCCCAAAGAGAGGAGGATAGCCACTCCTCTCAGAGTCTTCCACTGAGTGAGGTGTTGGGACGTGATTTATCCTTCTCAAAACATGGTGGCTGTTAATGATGTGGAAACAATCCACAGAGCTGAGTGCAGCACTGCCTTTAGCTTTAGACACTACCTCTGAACACTAGGGTGCTCTGTGCAGGTTACAGAGCACCTCTGGAGAAAAATCAAATGCAATTCCTGCCAGAAAATTTCTTGTACTAGCCCTTTTTGTAAGCGACATCTTTGTCGTTCTTAGCCTTGAATGTTCTAATTCAAAGTGTTTGTCCTTTCTTTCAGTGTTTAGTTTTCAGTGCATCACGTGACATTGTGAAAATGTTGAACAGTTACAATGAGACATGGCACTTTGGTGTAAGGACCTGCTGAACTTGAGCTGTCTTTATGAACAGCTGCTGTACACAGCCACACAAATGGTCCTTATACCGCTTCAGAGTGACTGAGTAGTTCAGATTAGGTACAAAGTCATTAATTTAACATATCACTTGCTTAGGCTATGTGAAGGTATGCAGGTCTTAATTCAAAGTCCCAAACCTGCATGAGAGACACCACTATGTGAGTGGGATTTTACCACTGTCTGCCGGTACGCAGCTTCACTCCTTTCTTTCTTTCTTTTTTTTTTTTTATCTCCTCAACCTGATGCACTTTACAGACTTGAGAGATGAGTCTGCTGGATTTTGTGTTGCGTTGAAGAAAAAAAATGTTAATTTAACACTATGAACGTTGTCATATTTGTATTTGTATATATAAGGTCATGTAATAAAAGTTACAAATGACTCAAAGAGACAGAATTTATTTTGGAATGGCATGACAATGAAAAAAAAGATACAGTTTAGCTTTTTTTACTAAAGGCATTTCTCCACCAGACAAAAAAACAAAACAATAATAATAAAAGATAAAGAGAATAAACGATTGATTCTAGCATTAACAGTAAATGCAAAAAACAGTATATCATAGGAAAACGACACTGGGAGTAAATTTACTCAAATTGAGAGTAAAAAATGTGCGTCGACAGATGTTTAGATTTCACTGATATTTCCAACCAGTATTTGATGACACATTTATTGTAGGTGAATGTTTGCAATGCTGCACTAAAAATGTCTGCATTTTATTTATTATACTGCCACCATGCAGAGTGTTACATTAATAGTTAACTCAATTTCGTCTGTTGAATCCACCTTCCTCGTTATAAATATGCCTGTCATATGTCTTAGTTACAGGCTGCCTGGTATTCAGATGCCCTGAGAGTTTCTTTGCTTGGTCATCCAGGCTTTTGAGCTTTGCCCTTCAGTCCTGCTCTGGATCCTCTTTGCTTTCCCCTACTTTTAACCTCTGTAGGGTGACCACCACAGTTACCCCTGACTTGTAAACGTTGCCATGGAGATGCTGGGGGCATTCTGGAGAATTTTTCCCCCACGAAAGAAGGGGCGAAGCATTTGTCCAGCCATCTCAGTGGGAAAGTTCCCTTTATAGGACAGAGTGACGCCAGAACTCTTGGGAAAGGCAATAAAACCTGGTGCCTCTTTGTGTCCATAAGCGCAGTCGTCAGTCAGTGCGTCGTCCCTGCGTTTGAGCGGTCTGACAGAAGGTGAATGGTGTCTAATGATGGTCTGGGAAAACAAAACACTGTTTTGAACATATACGGGCATGAATAATTGAAGACTGGTTGTCCAGGCCTTGTCATTTGAGGTTTGATGTTGTCAAAACAGCAAAAGTTGTTCATGCACTGTTTCAGAGAGCGGGTCATGATTTGAGGCCCACTCAGGGCAAATTTCTGTAAGTAACTGGGCGGGGAAAGATGAAGGGCTTGTCTACTTCCATAAGAACACCTCTGACATGTTCTTTAGCAAAGTAACTGGTTTGTACTAGAGGTCAGAAGGTCATGTGTATGTTTGACTTTCTCAGGGGAAAAAACAGGGCAGTGCAACCAGACTCAAGATCATATAAGACATATTTATTGTGCTTATGTTAGAACCCAACTTGTCCTGGTATTCCAGGGATCAGCAGTCTTATCCACAAATGGCCAGTGTGGTGGTAGATTTTGGTTCCCATCAAACTAAAGCATGTTTGATCCTACCTGTTTAAGTCTCACATCTCAGTCTTCCATATGTGATTCAGTATACGGTCCTGCTGTTTGGTGGGAATGAAACTCTGCAGCTGTGCCAGCCATTGTGGTCAGGACTGGTGACACCTGCAGTAGATGTATATCGAGAATAATAGATCCATGATGATGATGTGTGGTCTGCTACTACATTATTTTCACACTTATTGCACTTGTTTGCATGATTCCTTAATAAGCCATGAATCATGGCAGTATTCAGTCGAAACTATCATGCAAAAAATATTTTTTAAACAAAAGAGTTTCATGTTGTATGAAAACATACGGTTTCAAAACATACTTTGCAAATCCCACAGTCCACATATCATTTCTGTTCAAAAACAAGTCCAAGTGTCTCCATTTCTTAGGGATTTTAGTTCCCTGCATAATTTGAGCTCAGCACCTGCCCTGCCTGAACATTTCATGATGAATGGACCCATAGGAATGCTCCAAAATTGAATTATTTGAAACCCCTCTATAATAGATATGTTGGAAATAAAGACAGTTAAGTTACCATTTTGGAGATGCTTCTTTGGTCAGTGCAGCAATTAAGCTACAAAAACCTCCTGATTTAAATTCATAGTTTTTGTGATTCCATGAACCCCAACACGTTTACATACATTCAGCCTACAATAATTTACACTCTGATTGACACTGAGTTTATAAGGCTTTCGGTCCAGAATGATTTTTGGAACAGGACACAATACAGGGCACCCATTTGGGAAAGAGCTCTTTTACGTACCCTCACCAGCAGAAAAATATCTGCGCCCAGAAGGAAGCGTCTGACTGCAATGGTATTCGGAAGGTTATCAATTTAGACCGATATAGGTAACATGTATTGAGCTACACATACAGAAGAGTCTCTAAAGCAACATGCCTTATGTCTTGGCATTGAGTTGTGGATGTTTCCAATGGTTTCCTGCGATAATCCACTCCAAATACCGTTTATCTTGGTGCTGACCACGGTGCCTCCTCACACGTATTCGTTGGTTGTCTCCACCAAGACAAAAGTTGGACTTGACAGTCTGGCCTGACACCATTTCAGTCTTTGGCAACGTTTACGGCAGTCATCATAACGTGCATGTAGTCCTGCGTTGAGGGCATCACCGCTCGCTGAATCTCCATAATTGTGGCTGTTTGGGTCAGTCAGGTATAGCAATAAGGCCCGTCCTTGCTTCCATTCTATGTGTGACTAAGCATGAAACTTGAATCATCATTCATATGTCACAATGTCAAACCTACCCAGCAAATTTCATTCCTACAAGTTGAGTTCCTCTGGGTTCAACTATATTTGTGCAACTATATTTTTGACAATAAGTGTGTAACAGTTACAAAAGCAGCCTGTTTACTTTTAATTATGATTGTTTTTTAAAAACACAAACATCGTATGTGGACTAAAAACGAAAAAAAACAAGACAAATGAAGAAAACTGCAATTTAAAATGGTTTAAAAGTGAGGTAAACAATCCAAATCGAAGGGATGTAAAACCGCAGAATGAATGACGTTTGTCAGGTAGACAGTGACATCTAGTGTAAGATTAAGGAAGCAGTTAAAATCCACCCCACTCTGAAAGCACCATAAACCAGTTTATGCACATACTCTGCTGTTATATTAAGACTATATACTACAGTATACTATTGACAGTGGTGGACAGTAAAGCGTATTCAAAAAACATCATGCACCCTGCTAGAAAAACAGCATATACCAGCATGTGCTGTGTTTTGGTTGCAGGTATGCTGACCAGCACCACATCAGCACTAGACCAGGTCATACATATCATATTAATGTACAACCTTGCTTCCAAAAATGAAATGTTCATCAAAACATACAATATAAATCAAAACAGAATCCCATGACATAATACAAAGACAACATATCAAGTGCTGAAAATGAGAAATCGATATGCTTTCTTAAAATATATGGCCATTTTGAGGTTAATGCCAGTGACATGTTTCAAAGAAGTTGGTTCAGAGTAGGTGTAGCCCTAATAATACAGCTGGTGGAATTTTTTTTCCTTCTAATTACTGTGCATGGGTATAAAAGGAGCACATCCCACAGATGCTGAGTCTTTCTAAAGTAAAGATCTGAATCTGTAAAAGACTGTGTGTACAACTTTTTTCAATATAAAGAACTTCTATTTTTTCACAAGAACTTTAGGATTGTCAAGCTACACAACAAAGTGAATGCATTTAACCCGTACATTAAGAAAACGTAAAGAAGTGCGGTGGAGTAGGGAGTGTGGTGTAGGGAGTAGGGTGTAAGGGATATTCTGTAGTATGTAGGGGTTCGGGAGTATGGAGTAGGGTGTTGGGTTTAGGGAGTATGCCCAATAAACAATGGTCTTCTGTGGACGTCTAAAATGTGTTTAAATGTAGTCAAGTAGTCAAATGATTTCAACCTAGTTTCAATGGCTCAATCGGTTCAAATGTTTACTGGGTGGTGTTGAGTGGAAGGAGCAGGATGTAGGGAATAAGGTGTAAGGGATATGGTGTATTATGTAGGATGTACGGAGTAGGAAGTATGGTCTAAGGAATAGGGAGTATGGTGTATTATGTAGGGAGGGTAGGGAATATGGAGTAGGGTGTTGGGTTTAAGGAGTATGGTGTGTTATGTAGGGGGTAGAGTGCTTTGCGCTTTCCGGTCTACGTCCTACTCCCTACACCCTAGTAGGGAGTAGGACGTAGACCGGAAAGCGCAAAGTTTCGGTGGGCGGGAGGTATCCCAACATGCCTCGCGCTTCTTCCGTGCTGCCAGGCCATAAATAGGATGCGCAAGCTTCCGCTCCCTCTCTCTCACTACAGCATGGTGCGGATAAGCTGCAGCGATGCGTTGGGGCAGCTTAATCTTGATTCCAGCGGCAGGAAGATGGGCCTAACCTGAGCAGCACCGAGGTGGGTTCTTGGTTTTATGTGTTCCGTGTCATCCACAGCGCACTGACCGTAATAGCGCCTAATCAGCTTTTCACGGCCCCACGTGGCCTGGTGGGGGGAGTTCATAAAATGAAGTTGCTGCTTGATCGGTTAAATCGTCGGGTTGTATTTGATCCTTCTTTAATTAAACATTGGATGAAATGTGTAGTAGTGTTTAAAAAGGGGCCGGTGTGGAGATGGTTTGACTAACGGTTTAGCTACTACCAGTCTTCACGTTAGCTGGACTTGATTTAAACGTTGATGTTGGTTTTTTCTTCTTTCTCAAACTTAGTTCGTTGTAATGTGTGTAATAAGCGACCTTGCAATCCGGATTAACAATGCAAAGGAGATGAAACATTATTGATGCAGGGTGCAGTACAGTGATTGCAGAGGGGCTATGTTAGCATACTAGCCCAGCAGCTCCAGTTTTGTACAACACATGTATTGCTTTTCCCAAACCCTGATTTTTAACAACATTAAATCTGTGCTTCTGTTCTCAACTGGTGTCTGAATATGAATTTTGCCTTGTGTTCACAGGTGCTGCTGCTGTATTCTTCCCAAGCTGAGTGGTTGGTGCGCGTCACCTCACTTGTTTTGCAGAGCACTGGTAAGCAGCTTTTACTGACTTGAAATTTGTACAACTCCAGCGGCAGTCAGCTGTGCAGGCCTGTACCGTGCCTGAGCTAGTGTTACTCTGCTGGAAAAGAAAGGCTCTGCCGTTGGTGCTTTGCTCAGGAGTTACTGTTTTAGTGACTCTTGATGCTTAGCTGTGGTAGAGCCGTGCCTCTCTGAGAGTGGGCTGTTCCCTTACCAGTGGGGACGGCCCTAGTCTGTGGGTAAACATGCCTAAAACGATCTGAAGTGATGTTAAATTGTACGTTCACAACTTAAAGCAGTGTCCTTTGTTTTAGATGATGCTGGTTCTTTCAAGAAATGCAGCTGTGGCCAGCTAAATAGAATGGTAAGTACTATTACTGAATTTCCTAATCTCACCATGCACTGATGACCGATTTAATTATTTCAACAAGCTTGATGACCGGTCACATCATTAACACCTTTTAAAGTATGACGTTTTAACCAAAGTGTTCATTTTTACAGGACATCAAAGTGTTGTGCTGGCATGTATCCATTTCTGCATTCACTCACTATGGTAAGAGCGATTTACTTAAGGTTTGATCCACAGGTGTTAAAATTATGCTGTGATGAACGTAAATCAACACAATATTCTTATTGTAAAGTGAAGAAACATCTCCACTGAGCATATTTCATGCTTTCCACAAACATGCTACTTGTTTGTTTGGGCTCCTAATTCTTACCTTGATTTCTTCCAAAGGATGAAGGCTATTAATGCTGGACAAGTGGGTAGGAACCTGACACATGACTAAAGGTAACTGGTTTCAGTACTGTACCCAATTTAGTGATTGACAAGTGACAGATTAGCTAACTGTTTTCAGTGTTGTACCCAAGTTGATACCATCATGGCAAAGTGTTTTTGTTGTGATGCCTTTTTACCTTGGAAGAGCATATGCAGGGCTGGCACAGGTTTTAGTTGATGCAATCTGCGAAAACCTGACTAGCAGACCTGCTACATTCTTGTTGGTTTTTTTATTTATTAATTTTTTATGAAGAAATGCCCTTTTTATTAATGTCACCCCTTATTTTTATCAGGGTGTCTTGAGAACCTGCTTCAGGACGAAGAGTTGCCAGAGGAAATCAGCTTCTAGTGTATAGTCCAGTTGTAAATGGTGCAGCCTTGTGCTTTGGTACCTTTTGCCTGGATGCACTATGCCTAAAGTAATGGTTGACTCTGGAAGTGCTGGATTACTGTTTGTCTGTAGGTTTGCAATTCACATGTTGATGCGTTCCTATGGTATGCAGTCTACGTGATGTACCACCACATCAATGAAAACGATATAATAAAGTTAATTACTTTGAGCAATTAAAAAGCTGTGTTGGGAGGTTTTATTTACAACAATAAAAATACTTTTTTAAATGTTTGTTCCTGCATAGTTCATTCTACTGGGTACCATAAGAGTATGGTTAAGTTTTGGTGTGGGAGGGAGCAGTTGTGTATACATAATCCTAAAATAATTTTGCTGCAGTCATTTTTATATCGTGGATGTGAAGTGCAGGACTTTGTGTAGGATGTGTAACTTTCACAGTGGGGGGGATAAATTAATTTTTTTTAATTTTTTTTTAAACTGTTATAGTTTAAGGTTAGAGTCTAAAACTCACAATAAGATCAGACACTGCCCGAACAAGGGCCAGTGCAGAACCTAGAGAGGTGTGTGTGTGTGTGTGTACTACCTGGCAAGCCCTGCCCAGTGCTTATACCTATAGAAATGAAAAGGTCATTATAAATGTGACACAAGTAAATACACACCTACACTCTAAAAAAATAATATACTGGATCTACTTAAATTAAGGTAATAATTTGCATGCATTTTTGTAAGTAATCTCAACTAGAATTTTGTTAAGTAAATGTTATGAGCATTTTGCAGTTAGATTAACTTGACTAGTTTACATACTAACAATATAATCAACATCAGAAAACCAAAATATTTGACCCCACTTAATTACATTGTTTTGTTTTACTAACATAACTAAAGTTCCACCAATATGATTATATTGAACACTTGAAGCTTGGTTAATTGACCCCACTAAATAAAATAAATTATTCAAACTTAATTGTGTTTGAAATTGTGTTTCTGTTCCACCTAAAAATGCCAATACAAAATGTTACCTTTCTGTTACGTATTAATTACAATTAAGGGCAATTGAGCGCACATTTTGCAATGTGACCATTTATTACATTTCAAAAGTAAATGTGTACAATAAATGTTTGTATAGCATACTAGTGCTCACTCACTTAAGTTACAAAGAGGTGGGTCCTCAGTCTGCGTTGGAAGACCGCGAGAGTCTCAGCTGTTTGGACTTCCAGTGGTTCGTTCCACCATCTGGGAGTCTGGACACGTCTTCAAGGATGATTGGTCGAGTTGAGCTGTACTTGAAGCGCGCAGGGCACGAGGTACAGATCGACTGTTAACCACTGCCATAAGGTAGGGAGGGGCTGGTCAATTCCCTTGCTTTGTAGGTAAGCATCAGAGTTTTAAATCTGATGCGAGCAGCAACAGGAAGCCAGTGATGTGGGTGAACTTGGGAACATTGAAGATGAGTTGAGCTGCTGCATTCTGGACCAGTTACAAAGTCCTGATGGCTCATAGAGGAAGACCAGCCAGGACAGAGTTGCAGTAGTCCAGCCTTGAAATGCCAAGAGACTGGACAAGCCGCTTGGTGGCCTCCTGACAAAGGAAGGGTCGTAGAGGAGGAATCTGCATGACCCAGTCAGGTTTGCAGTATTAGCTGAGAACGATAACTGATGGCTGATCTTGCTGTCTGAAGCCTCTGAGTTACCGCAGTTTCAGTGGAATGTGCCGGTTTGAAGTCGAACTGGTTGATGTCCTGAAGCTGGTCCTGGGAGAGAAAGAAGGAGAGTTGATTACAAACTGCACGTTCAAGAATTTTTGGGAGAAAAGAAAGAAGTGATGTCTGCTGATGTCTGTAGGATCAGACAAGGATTTCTTCAGGATGGGTACCACTCTGGCAATCTTGAAGGTCTGTGGAACATGACCTGATGACAGGGAACCGTTTATAAGTAAGGAGATGAAGGGTAGCAGGTCCAGGGAGATTGACTGACTGGAGCAGTAGGGATGGGATGGGATCCAGTGGGCAGGTCGTTGCGTTGCTGGATTCCAGTAGGTGTTGGACGTCGTCTGTAGAAAGAGAAGAAAAGCAGGTTAAGGAATTTGTGGCAAGAGGATGAGGATTAATGGAAGGAGGAGTGGGGACAGAGGAAAAAAACTGGTGGATTTTATTAACTTTCTCCTCAAAGAAGATGACAAAGTCTTCTGGGGTAAGGGAAGAGGGTGGAGGGGAAGATGGAGGGTTAAGGAGGGTAAAGAAAATGCTAAAGAGTTTGCGTGGGTCAGATGCCGAAAGATGACTTCCCAGTAGTCACTTCCACAGAGAACCTGGCCAGGATGGTTTGGTAGGTGTGCAGGTCAGAGTCCAGGGGGGAGAGGACATAAATGGTTAAATGCTGATGAGAGTGAAGAAGGAAAAGTATCTGTAGCAGTGTTCAGGGAGAGAGAGGAAAAGGAGTCCGGGTAAGGGAGGGTAATGAGGATGATTGAAGCAAGGTTTAAAGCAGCTTATGCCAAGTGAAGGAAGAATGTGAAGGGGTGACACGGTCAGAAAGAGCTGGACAGGAGAGAATAAAAGATAGAAAGTGATGATCTGAGCAGTGAAGGGAGATTACTGTGATATCCAGCGCAGGGGTAGGTCTCCTGAAGATCAGGTCCAGAGTGTTGCCTCCTCGATGCGGTGGAAGGGATGGGTTGAGGTCGAACGATGATAGCAGTGGTTTCAGGCGAGATGACTGCAACTTGTCTGATGGGAGGTTGAAGTTGCCGAGGAGAAGAAGTGGGGACCCATCAACAGGGAAGAAACTCAGAAGAGTGTCTAGCTCGTCAATGAGGCCAAGGAGGTCGATAAATGACAATGATATGAAGGTTGGTGGGGAAATATACTGTAACAGCATAATATTCAAAAGATGAAATTGAAAGATGAGAAAATGAAAGTGGAGTGAAGTTCCACTTTCCAGACAACAGCAAACCTGTTCCCCCACCTCTGCTGGTCTGTCTCTGTGAATAGGAGAAGTTAAAGGCAGAGGATAGAACAGTTGGAGTTGCCGAGTTCTGGTACAGAGTAGGATGCATTCTCCTGTTGTGCAATGTGCCAAACCCAGACTCCCAGAGTCTGATGATGGCATGCTTGACACCACCCCTAACACTTGGCATTGCACATTTTAGTCTTGGGACTTCTGTGCAGCTGCTTGGCCATGAGAGGTTGGTGCATAGTTGTTTTGCTGATGTTGCTTTCAGAGGTCATTTGAAGCCCTGTAGTGAGTAATGCCACAAAAGAAAGGCCTCACACTCTTCAGCACCTTGACCCCCCTTCTGAGTTGGGGTGGTCAGACATTTTGTGAACTGTTGTTCATCTGGGATTTCAAAGTATTTTATTATATTAACACAATTTAATTTAAATTAACGATTTAATTATTATTTAGTTACTTAATGATTGTTTTAATTCAAATGGATTCCACATGTAGAGTAAGTGGAAAGGTGTATGTGGCTGGACATTGCAAACTTTCTGCTCTGTATGAAAAATAAACCTATTTTTAAACACAGCTTTTGTCCTTGTAATGTCCTTAAATTATTTTTTAAAAGCTGGATTAAGCTTATTAGACAATGAGAGTATTAACTTTAATCTATTTGCCCCCCATTTTCAGACTATTTTGTAGTAATTTGAAACATTTCTAGTCTTGTTACAAATGCCACAGCACAAGCTCGAGGACACGATGAATAAAGATTTGTATCGATGTAAAATATGTTTACTTATTGGCATAACATCCTATTCTACAGCATATACTTGGAGATTACCATTTACCTCTCCACATGCTGGTTTACACAGTAAGAAAACAAAGCCTGGGGCATTTGGTAGCAGGGTACAGTAGTTTAGTTTTGCCAAACGGTTAAAGGAGAACTGATTAAAAAAGTTCTACATAGATGTTTCAAATGTACAGAATTGATATATTTTAAGCCAGCTTATGCATTTTATATGTATTTTTGTGTTACTAAAATAAGTCTTTCTTTAAGCCTGTTCATGAAAGAAGACTTTTATTTTGACAGATTAGTTGTTTTTCGTCTCCGTTAAAACTGACTCATGACGTTTACAGGAGGACTTTTATTATGAAAAAGCTGAAAGCGCTCTCTACAATATTCCCATAAATTTTAAATACTAAATAAAGCTAAAATAAAATTGTTAGATTTTAACATTATTGCAGGGCCATGTTTGTTTGTGCATTTGGTGGGGACAGTGCACAGAAAATGTTACTGACCTGAACTGATATAATTTTAGCCCCCTAATCGCTTTTATGTTATAAGTATTATATTATAAACCTTTTTAAAAACATATCTGTTGTTTAACATTTTCGTCTTTGAAAGTAAACACGTCATATGAAAAGCACGCTTAGATAAGGATTTTTATTTTGACAGTTTGGCTTCGTGTTAAAGCTGTTAGAGTCTGCAACAAGTTGCTCAGCTTCAAGTCACATGACATTTAGGAGACTTTTATTCTGACAGGTTTAACAGGTTTACTCTCAGTTGATGTCGCTGCACTTGTAGTACTGCGGCGCAGTGGCGCGGTTTATCAAAACTGAGGGCAGCAGTTCGTCTGAGTGCCGGACCTCCGTGATTAAAATCTCTTACACAATGTCATACTCTCACAAATACCGACGTGACGACGACTGCAAAGCTGACGAAAACAGGTAAAATGCTGGTACTTCTCGAAGGAAGTTATTTGTGGCCTGTATAGATAAATACAGCAGTTTTTCTGTCTGTCGCGCGCCGTTCTGTTTGCTAACATGGCTAACATTTCTCCCGCGAGTTTCACAAAACCGCGGGTTTATTAGCCGTGCAGTACTTCACTGTTGTGGTACCTGGACTAATCTACAGCTTCTTTTTCAGTTGTATGTCTTCTTTTTGCTACAGGCGTCAGATACCCAAACGTCGTGTTTTAAGTCATAGCTACTTGATTTTAGGTGTTTTTAAAATCACACTTAGCCTTTGCCAGGCGTTGTAGTGTAGCTAGCTTATCTGCTTGAGTCCATTGTTCTAGCTAAACTGAGAGAATTTTGCCTCCTTTTAATATATTGTTGAAGCCTAGAGTAAACACGAATAAACAAACAAAAAGCACCTTTTTGTGTCTGGTAGTTTTCCGCTTTTCTAATGTACATAATACGCCGGTAAAGATCAGATTATTAAATTGAGCGCATTGTTCTGTATAAAGGTCTTGTTTGTTTCGTTCTTGTTTACCTGTCCATATAAAATACGATATAGTAAATTAACTTGGATTTATTATTTAAAGAAACTAGAGGAACACTAGTAAACAGTGCTGCTAGACTTTGTTCACTTTGGCGCCTAAACCGTGAAATACTGCTACTGTCTGTTGTTGTTAGTGCGCAGCCAACACTTCCAACAAACCTGAAACAGGTTACATTTGGCTTACTGTTGGTTAGAGCTCTTTTGGGTTAAGCTCAGCTGCTAACAAGGACGTGAAGACCTCTTTATTGGAAGACTTTGTTCCTCTTGGCGCTGTTTTGTGATCGTAAATCAGTTTGTCCATGTAGTTAACGTTTCACCGGATTTAATTCCCACTAATAATTTAATCTAAGATTTTTTTTTTGTCGGTTGTCCTGTTTTTATTTCTTCTTTTAAACCCCTTTTCTATGTAATTTTGTCAGGAACAAAGGGTCTTCAAGATGGTCCCAGAGCAGGAAGCGAGGGGCTGATGGAAGTGTGAGGGGGCCTCACAGAGAAGCTGAAACAGTGAATAGCACAGAGAAAAGAGGAGACAGGGCACAGAGGCCGGAGAGGTAAAGCTTTTAACTTTTGCATGTCTGTTTATGTTTGTCCTTGGGGGAAATACTCAATGTCTCTTTAATCATAGGATATTCAGTGTTTTGGATCATGTCAAGAGAGTCAGCTGGAATAGACCCTTTTCACACATGCGTATTTGATGCAGTGGAAGTTTTCATAGTAGGGAAAACATTACAGCAATGAGTTTGTGATTGAGATGCAGAGGACCTTCGTGCTTTGACATGTTTATTAAGCTGGTTTCCTAATATTTCCTGGAAGTGGATATTTGTTTGGAGAAGCAGTTTTTAATTTTCAGAGATGAACAATCTTGAGAGGCTTTACATTGAAAGCAGGCTACTGATAACTTTTTGTTATCAGTAAAAAACAAAATTGTAAATAAAACAAAAACTGTTTAGTAGGTGAACCAGTGAACTGTTTGGAATGGCTGCAGGGTTTTATGTGGTAATGTTGATCAGTATATTGCAGTGCTCAAAATTAGCTACCAGACACTCCTGAAGCTCACCTGTTGGCCTTGCTAAGATTGTGCCTAAATTCACCATATGTGAAAATCTGTGTGCCGCACATCCAATGGAAAAGAAAGTTTGAAAGGGCGGCTGTAAATGTTCTGCGTTCAGTGTAAAAGCAGTTTTGACAAATAAATTTGTGCAACTTGTTGTGAGATCCTTAACTTCCATTGGTACTTTTGCGGGTCATTTTCAAAGAAAACAGTGTACTGCTTGTCAAGCTTGCTTTGAGAATAAAAGATACTTCACCAAACAAATGATGACTTTTAATGGAAAAATAGGCAAATGGCTTAATAAGGATGAGCGTGCCCTCCACCTCAGAAACGATATAAAGACTTTGTATGCAGTTTTGTTTAAAAATAACTGTAATGTTGTCCCTACAATAACTTCAATTTTGCTGAATACTGAAGGATGGAAAGGATCTGTTCTTTGCATAAGAAATTTTCTGGGTCAGTTATTTCAGGCAGTATTCTGATTGCCTACATTGTGCTCTTAGAAGTGCCTAGTCGCACCTCTATACCAGAAAACACATCAAATGAAAAAACAGCAGCACGTTAAATTATGGTGTGCCTTTTTATTCCCTCTGTATAGTTTTACAACCCCAGAGAGTGATGGACCTGTGTCAAGAATAAGAAACTGGGGGGATGAGGTGGAGGCTGATGAAATGCGCACCAGTGTCCGACGTGACATGCAGCGGTCAGTTGCCTCTCTTGATTTTTACTCTTTGACAAATGTTTTAGTTTGGCTTGTTCCAGTTATGAGTTAGAAAGTATAAGGGATTCACATCCAGTCAGAATTGTAAAACATATCTGATTTGAGCTGTTGATGGATTTTTATTTTTTGTTTGTTTGATTCAGTTACAGACGAAGGATACTGACTGGAGAGTTTGTTCAGAGAGAAAGGAAAACCTCATCTGGAAGGTTAGTTGTTATAGCTACTTTTTCTTATTTTTATATATGTATAGTGTTAGCCTGTTGATATTATAATATATATAATATAATATATATAATAAAATATATTTTGTCATCTGGCTCCAGTTCAGACTCCAGAGATTCCAGGGACTCTCCTGCACCTGGTGACATTGAGACTGACGAGAATGTGTTAATGAGGAGACAAAAGCAGATAAACTATGGCAAGAACACTCTTGCGTATGACAGATACATCAAGGAAGTGCCCAAGTGAGTGGAATACATTTGCACTATTATAAAACTATTTTGTTGTGAAGTGTGTCTTTGCAGTCGGATCTTTTGGGTTTTTGGTTTTGTTTGGCTAATTGTTTGATTTATTTTAGCTTCTTATGTGAATTGTGTCAGGGACTATTGACTAACGTTTAACATAATAGTTATGCCCCCCCTTTAAACTTTACTACTTCAGAGATATGAGGTTTTATAATGACAGTAATGAAACAGAGATACAGGTTCTTAATATTTAGTATATGTGGAAGGTAATTACGCTATAGGTTTTTAATAATGGAGAGAAATTCTAAACATCTGTTTAATAATTCTAGGCACCTGAGACAGCCTGGAATCCATCCTCGGACACCCAACAAATTTAAGAAATATAGCCGCCGCTCGTGGGACCAGCAGATAAAGCTGTGGAAAGTCAAACTTCATGCATGGGACCCCCCTACTCAGGAGGGCAGTGACCTGCAAGCAGTGTATGTATTACTGTCTGTGGGGTAGTGGTGAAAGTTATGGATCCATTTTTATGAAAACTTTTGGGCATCGAGTACTATATGTCTTATCACTTTGATTTCACATTTCTTACTGAATTTCTTGTTATAACATGCAGATTGCATTATGGGTGGTGGACTTCAAGTGTTAATCTGAAGTTAATTTCTGTTTCTTTTCTTTAGTAAAGACATTGACCTGGGTGAGATCATGGATTTTGATTTCGATGTGGAATGTTCTGTAGACCCTGACACTGAACTACAGTATCCAAAATCCAATAGTGATTCATCATCTTTGCCTCAGGTAATTTGCTTGCATGTTTGAAAACATGGTAATTTAAGGATTATTAAAGCGTACCTAATGTGTAATATGCGGTGTATAATGTTAATGTATTATATGCAGTTCATACTCCCTTAAAAAAACCTGAGTTTTGTTAGATTGTAGTTCAAATTTGTAGTACTTTAGTAAATGGTAGTAAGTAGAGTAGTATAGCATGTACTAGGATTATCTGTCACTGTCCTTTTGGTAGTGATAAAGTTTGAACTTACTGCTGACATTAAACAGCTTGGGTGTTATTGCAGCGTAAGCCAAAATGTTGTTTAGTTTGTGATTGTAATTTTTATTGCTTTTGTTGCTTGCTTGTAGGATTCCTGCACAGGGACCCCTAGCAAGATGATGAAGATGGATGAGGCTGAGATGGCTTGATCTTGATCACTGGTGCGATGTTGACGCGAGAGGGAACTGTCTGTTGTAATGCACTGTTTGAATTTGTTGTAATTAATTATTTTCTACAGCTTCATTTTTTCTGCCATATTTTATTTACTTGTTTCCTTTTTTCTGTAAATGGAATTAAATCATTTTGGAAACAAATGTATTTTTTATACTAGTTAATGGGAGGAAATTGCATAGCTCCGTTGTAAAGTTCTTCAACATCACTAAGGTTAATTGTAAGTGTTGTGTAATCATTTTAAATACATGGCTTGTTTTTATTTTGTGTACAGGCTTCCTTTTTGTTAAATGTTTACTGAGGTGTTTTATTAGGACCATTTTGAAATAAATAAATAAATAAATCTGAAAAAACCAAACTGTTTCCCCTCCCCCATTATACATATCTCTTGTACCTCATGCAATTTATGGGGGGGAAGAAGTAAAAATACTTAATGTAATAAGTATGTGAAAGAAAAAAATATGCACAAGAACTTACTGTTAAAATGCAGCTTGTATGAATTCCAAACATTGTTAAATATGCTTACCTACATACTTGGATTTATGGCGATTTATTTGCACTGCCTGGCCAAAAAAAGTGGCCAGGATTTTTTTGTTGGACTGTCTTTAGCTTGATGATCATGGTATGCATTTGCTGTGGCTGCGTTTCTACAAGCTTCTGCATGTGTCCCGTGTCACAGCATTCATTTCTGTCCAGAGTTTCCATTTTTCTCTAAGATCTTCTATTGATGAGGGGAGATTTAGACCACTGCACAAAGTCGTCTTATTGGGGTTTAGGTCTGGACTCTGTGGTGGCCAATCGATGTATGAAAATGAAGTCTCATGCTCCCTGAACCACTGTTTCACAATTTGAACCGGATGAATCCTGGCATTGTCGTCTTGGCATTGTCGTCTTGGAATATGATTAGCTATTAGGGAAGAAAAAAGAATCCATTGATGGAATAACCAAGTGGTTCAGTATATTCAGGTGGTCAGCTGACCTCATTCTTGGGCACATAATGTTGCTGAACCTAGATCTGACCAACTGCCAGATAATAGCACTGCCACCAGAGGCTTGTACGGTAGGCACTAGGCCTTAGATGTTTTCTCTGCTTGATATATGGCAATAATTTGACCTGCTGAAACAAATTAACATCCTTTCCATGACCTGCATGTGTCTTTCAACATGGCTGTTTAACAAATGAGAAGCTACTGACTGCATCAGAGTTAAATAAATTGTTGGCAGGTGAAACATAATCACCCATGCAGTAATTATCCGATTTTCCCCCCCCCCCCCCCCCCCCCTAATTTCATAGTTAAATCCAGGTAGTGTATGATTGAAATGTATGTCCCATGGGTGACAAAAAAGGATAAAATTTGAATCCATATATGATAGTGTCATAATCAGATTTCTGTATGGGATTTGCTGAATGTCACATATGGGGAGTTTGCATAAAATATATTTAATTTTATTTCCAATAGATTCAAACTTCAAATAAGAAAAAAGTTATTTTTTAAGGTAAAATTCAGTTTTTAGAATTTAATATAATTTAACCATTGTACCAAAAACAAAGCCATTGCAGTGGTTTGATGTGAAATGCTCTGCTCTAGAGAAACTAAGTCTGAACTGTTCACCATGGTGGCAAATAAAGCCAGATAAATAAATAAATAAACCGTTTAATGTTGTTATTATCCAGAATAGTGTAACTATTAATAAGTATCTAAATTAGACCAACCGCTGTGATTATATGATGCTCCGGTTCCGTCTGGAAGCCTGGGCGCCTCTCATTGGCTCCTTTAGCCTCACGCTACCACACCGGGCTAATTTTAGTGCTCGTGTTTTCTTGCTCTGTATCTGGGATGGATTAGTAAGCCTGTGCTCTTCATCGCTAAAGATAGGTCTCCTGAAAACAGGTATTCCGATTAAACCACTTTAAGCAATGGATTTAATTGTCGGTCGACTTGCGTAAATAGGCGTAACGTTACAGACTGTCGTGATTAGCTAGCGAGTTATCACAAATTATAGTAATAGATCTAATAGAGCTAACTTAGCTAACCCGAGCTAACGGAAAGCTACCTGAACAAATCTGAGAATATGGTCTCGTTTGGGAAACTAGTTAGCTAGCCGTGTCCTATAATTTCTAGTTAGCTATGTTGTTGGAAGCAACAGCAAGAAGAGCTAATTGTAGAAGTTTGTTCATGGGTGCTTCTGCTGTTAAAGCCACTAACAGATAATATTTGGTCATTTAAGCTGGAAAAACAGCGTACAAAAGTAGCTAGCCGTGTTAGCTAGTAAACAACATCGGGTGTGTTTGATATATTAAGTATATAACTACTACTATGTATTGCTTATGTGAAATTCCTATTTACCCGCTTCTTGTTCGAATTTTCTCGTTCCACCTTAAATTCTGCATCATTTAAGGTAGAACGGAAAAATGCGTACAAAAGTTGTAGTGCCTAGTGCAGTACACCTTCTTCTATTTTCTTAAATGACATTTAAAAGTAATGAAAATGTGCTTATGAAGATGCTTACAGTTGTATATAGAAGTGTGGTTTCTGTTCTTTTCTGTAGGAGAAATGAAGGAACTGAAATAGTGGCTTGAGGTTAGGATGGCTCAGACGTCTGCTAGCCCGCAGGAGGGACAAAGTGGGGCAGAGCCAAACAAGAATGGGCAAGCGGACCCTCATACTGCAGGTACTGGGCTGTTATACATTGTAGAGATTCACTGAAGTGATGCTCGTGTCGTTTGGGGAAGCGTTCACTCCAGGTTAACTGTCTCTTCATCTGTTCGTCAACTCTCTATCTGTGATTTAACCTTCAGGCCTAAACTAGATGCATATTAATCAGATTTGTAATGTTAATAATATTAAGCAGATTTAAAAAAAAGTATAAACACAATCATGTTTATCACCTCAGAGACCTCTAATTGTAACATGTGATATTTAAAGGAACTGTGTGTAAGATTGGACGGGGTGGGTATTTAGAATCTGACCTTGAGCATGTTTTCAATTGCAGACAGAGGAGAGCCACCTGCTGTGACAGAGAACTCTGAGCCCCCAGCTGCTGATGAGGAACAGGTTATTTTCTCATCTATGAATTTAGTTTTCAGAAGCCAGAAAGTTCATATAGTACTGAATTTAGACTTCTCAAAGGTTTGAACTTTGGTCCAAACAAATGCTGGATTGTGTGTGGCTGGTGGTGTTTTGTATATTTTAATAGAAATCTCAGTGGATCTGTGTAACGTGAGAATTTGGAGTTAAATATTAAAGCTATATAGCTTAGCTATTACGTGTTCTGCCAAGGTCTTCAATGTGATGGACATTTGATTTGCAGCAGTTTGTTTATTCATGTTATGTGTTAACCACAGAGAAAGCCAACTATCTGTCCAGAAACACTTCCTGACGAGTACCTCTCAAAGGACAAATATGATGGTAGGTTTTGGGTGAGATTTTTTTTCCCCCCTCCGTCTTTGCATTTTCAGTAGTCCATTTTTGAATACAGTAAGGAGGCAGTTCGTAGGCCGTGCATTATTGTAGTTGATACAAAATTTTGCCTTTGCATAGTTGTAAATGATTTATAATTGGATTATAACAAATTTTCTATATGTGTATGTAATCCATTTTTTTTTTTCATTGCTGAGTTTTAGTAATATCTGCAGAGTGGAAAAAGGGAACTTTTTCTAACTAGGAAGCTAACTTAATAAAAACTTCACACTCGTTTGTTAAATTATTTTTTTGCCACTGTCTCCCCCACCCCCCTCCTTTTCATCATGCCCTCTCATTTTGTATATAATGTTTAATTTATATACGTAGGAATTCACATTCACAATGTAAACCTTATGTGTTCCTAGGGTCTCGATACCAGAGTCCATTTACCAAGTCCCTTCAAAAGGCAGAGGCTCTGTTTCGAATCCGCTTCAACCCCAGCCTCAAGTGGCTCCTGAGACAGAAGAGCGAAGGCTGCTGGGACTATGAAAATGAAGATAACTTTGTGGCATGCCAGAATCTTACTTCCCGCTCTTCCATTCGCCTCCAGCGTCTCGAGCAAAATTTGCTGAGCCTTAGCTCTCAGTGCCATGTGATGCGTGGGTTTGGAGGCTGCTTGCGAGGATGCATTACAGGGCTTTCAGATTCATTGGAGGCAGACTTTTACCACCATCCTCAGGCAGCAGCCTTCAGCCAGCACTATGCACAGCTTCAGCAGCTTCTAGAACAACGGGCCCAGCTCCTCTTCCTCCATGAATATGGCCGCCGGTGTCGTGTAGCCAACTGCTATGTGAAACGGCTGAGTGATGTCCTGGAGAAAGCCTGTCTCTTGCTAGCTGCAGGTCAAACGGCAGAGCAGCCCAGCTCTACTTGGAACCTGCGCCTTCGAGCTATGTGTGAGGAATTACAACTTCATGTAAGCCATTGGGATCTTCTGTGTGCCAGAGCACGCTCTGACCCCTCCTTGCGACCAGTCCTTTTCAGCCGCACAGAAATGCTAGGCTCCATGCGGAGAGCCCTGTGGCTAGTGGGACTGCAGGCTATGATGCTAATGGAGCAGTGCCTCCACACAGCCCTATTAGCCATTGCTGCTACCCAGCTGGGGCGTATACCCCGAGATGCCTTAGAAGACATGCTGACTGCTGTAGAACTGTATAACCATACTGTGGCATACCAGAGGTCCCAGCAAAGAGCTGCAGCCTGGAGCTCACAAATTTTGTTCCGCTCTGACTGTTCTCAAGTCAAGTCATGCTTGCCCAGGAAAAGTTCAAGACCTACCCCATTCCCTGTGGTCCATCTGATGACCATTCTAGCCCAGCGGCGAGCTCAGATTGCTGCACAGCAGCTTTATGATTGGACTTGTCAGCAGACTGACCTTATTTCACTTGCAGGGCAACCCAGCACTGAATGGACACATTTAGGACCCCCTGTTTCTTTTACTCATGCCTTCGCTCAAGCTGAGGGTTCGCCTGATGCTGTTCCGGACCAGCCCCCAAAAAAGCCACTCCACAGTTTCTGGTCTTCCAATCTGCCCTTCTCTATGTTTGTTCGGCGTGACAGAGAGTATCTAGAAATTCTCTTTCAAGTCTTGGTGTCCTCCACAGACCTTTTAGCTCCACATGTTCCCAAAAGGCCTCCACTGGACAGGGCTGACACTGCAGAGGATGCTACGGAGAGAAGGCGCAGAGTCAGTGAAGGAGAGGAAAGACTTCTAAACAGACCTAAATTGGCCTCCAGTAGGCATAAGGCTATTCAGTGGATGGACCTGAGCAAGTCTGATGCATGTGTGGAGCTTTTCCAACAATACAGGGACATGCTGTGGAGGGAATTTGATAGAACTGTTATCTTTTACTTTTATTATCAGTCTCACAACACAGGTGTGAGCCAGTGGAATTATCAGATGGTGTTCCTCTTGGTCAGATGGCTAAAGCATGCTTGCAAAGAAGGTAAGACAAAGTGTAATGCGTGTTGTTCAGAAGCAAAAAATATGTATAATGCGGTAAATCTCTTTTAATGTATACAGTATCGAAAGATTGGGGTGGGGGAGTAATTTTTGTAAGATTTTCCACTGACCACTGTCTAACTGGCCGTCTTGGAAATCACTGTCAATGATGAAAATGACATCTTTGGTAAATCATATCAGAGTGGGAGTGGTGGGAATTATGATATGAGCACACCAACAATCAAATGACAATGTTTCTTTTTATTTATTTATTCAGAACTATGTTCTTAAATTCAGTCATTTTAACTAGCCATTTTGACTGTAAATTAAGTAAAAAAAGGATGGACTTTTGCACACTTCTGTAAATTCTAGGTGTTTTGATTTTGGCATCTTGTTAGATGTTTAAACCAATCCATGTGCAGTAATTTGCACAAATATTAGTGAACTTTAACTGTGATTACAATTCCAGAGTCTGTTGGGGCCCTTAATGGTCAGTATAATAAGAACACTTTAAACGCAGTTTTAATTATCATGGATCATGGTCTGGAGCAAAACGATACTCACACTTGGAGACTCTGAGCACTGCTCACTCAGCATGTTATCGTTGCTTTGTTAAATTGAGACAAAATTGAAAGCACAGAAAGCCGTGGTTAGTGTATACAGAGAAAGACATTAGGTATTTTACATAAACAGATCTCCTCAAAGAAAGTGTATCCAGTGAAGGCTGTAATAAGCTTCTCCCTATAGGTATGACATGATTGTGGTTATGAGGTTATGGTCACAGCCATAGCTTAGATAAGTTTGGGGGTCAAAACATCTCGAATAAGATACCAATTATATTCTGATATGGGAAGGTTGCCGTTGCCAAAAGACCTCTGCTGTCAAAAACCAACAAACTCAAGTGCCTACAGTTTGCCAGACCATGTTCTATATTCAGATAAGACCAAATATGTATATGTGGATATGTGATGCTGTGGTTTCTAGTGCCAGGAGAAATAGAAGCAAAATCTGACTGCCTCAGGTAGGTGGCTTAATCTGGGCCTGGTTGGCCTTTCCAATATGTCTTTAATCTGGTTGGACTTTCCAATATGACAATTATGCAAAGCACTCAAAAATAGCCTACCAACCACAAAATCGAGGTTTTGCCATGCTTATCCTAGTTTTCCGAACCCTAAACCATTAGAAGATGAGAGTCAACAAGTGTGGACTTTGAATCTGAATATTAAATGAAGGGCAACAATCGTGGCACACATAGCTTTTAGGAAAAGTGTTATTTAATAGGATTATTCTTTTTTCCCCCTCAATCAGTTGTACTTAAAATGAAGATTAGATTGCTATCTAAGATTTATCAGAAGGTTAAGCAATAAAGAATGCTTTCTCATGCTTGCCCAGATTGCCAGTATTTGTGGAGGGTGCCTGTAAATAGAGCTATATAGGTTATAAAGTCATTTTACAATATAAAATATTAAAAATCTAATTCAATCTTTTCCTCATAATTGAAAATAAAAGTGAACCTGAAGATATGTATACTGTTGCACCCTATTTTGTGCAAATATGCTTTTTGGTTTGCTTCATTACTGAGTTGTGTTTCTGCACCAGTTGGAAATAACATAAACCCAAGTTTTATATTTTCTTGGTTACAGAACTCATTCCAGCAGAATGTAAAGAGGTCTTGGATAGATTCTGCTCCCACCTTTTATGCTCTGCTGCCTTCATGTGTTGGGATGAAAGTAAGTCAGTACGCTAAAAGAAATTCTGTTTCTACAGTAGGCTGTTGGAAAGAGATTAGCTCATATGGTTTTTGGCATTTCTACATATCAGAGTACAAGTTTTGTTCAGCTGATATATAAGCCCCTTTATGTGAGGTGTATCTTTTCATTGAGGTTAATAATATTATTTGCACAGTGCGTGTGTTTTTTGTTTTATCTACAGTGCATCAGCATGTCAGACCCTACCACATAATTTGTTAATAGAATATTTTCTTGAGCATATCTTGTATCATTGTGCTTAAATGTATTAACTGGCTGAGAGTTAATGATATTGGGTTTGTGATTGTGTATTCCAGTGATGTGTGCATCACTAGGTTTGGGGTTGAAAGATAAGTGCTTACCCAGACCTGTGCTGGAAAACTCAGCTGTGAGGACCACCACCATGGATCTCACACTCCAGCTGTTCCCTCCTCTATTCTCTGTGCTTCACATTCTGCATAGTCCAGACCCAGACTCAGGTACTCATTTATACAATGTTCCCCATGGGTTCATGCATTCGACTTATTTCGACGTAATTTTCATAAATTAAAACACAAAAAATCACCATGTTGTGTAATGATTTGTTAAATAATTTTATCCATTGCACATGCACTATATTGCCAAAAGTATTTACTCATCTGCCTTCACACGCATATGACATCCCATTCTTAAACCTTGGGGTTGAGGAATGTGTTTATTGTCATTTTTGACTATTCGCTCTAATCAATGGTGTGCTGTCGGTTGAGGTCAGGACTCACCAAACTAGCTCATCCATGTTTTTATGGACTCTGTGCCCTGATGCACAGTCATGTTGAAGAAGGAAGGGGCCATTCCCAAACTGCTCCCAAAAGTTGGGAGCATGAAAATGTCCAAGATCTTTTGTTATTCTGGAGTTCCTTTTACTGAAACTAAGGGGCCAAACCCAACTAATGAAAAACAACCCCATGCTGTAATGCCCTCCTTAACCACACTTTACACTTGGCTCAATGCAGTCAGACAAGTATCGTTCTCTTGGCAACCACTGAACTCAGACTCTTTTGCCAGATGGAGAAGCGTGATTTGTCACTCCTTAGACATAGAACTCTAGAGCCACTCTAGAGTGCTTTACACAACTGCATTCAACGCTTTGCATTGTGCTTGGTGATGTAAGGCTTGGATGCAGCTGCTTGGCCATGAAAAGCCATTCCATGAAGCTCTCTATGCACTGTTCTTGAGGTAGGCCACATGAAGTTTGGAGGTCTGTAGTAATTGACTCTGTAGAAAGTTGGCAACCTCTGCACACTGTGTGCCTTAGCATCCGCTGACCCTGCTCTTTCTTTTTACATGGCCTACATGGCTGAGTTGCTGACGTTCCCAATCACTTACACTTATTGTTTTTTATATATATATATACATATACTCGGCTATGGCATGCAGCCCTATTAATTGAGTTTTTCAGATGAACTGTACCTTTTAAGTGAAAAATGTGAACTCTGTGCTATAATAACACATTTGATACAAATATCAGTCTATATAATTATAACAAGCCATCAAAGAGGGGTTAACCTTTTAGAAACACGGCTTGGGTGCAGAACTAACCGTGTGTGTGTGTGTGTGTGTGTGTGTGTGTGTGTGTGTGTGTGTGTGTGTGTGTGTGTGTGTGTGTGTGTGTGTGTGTGTGTGTGTATGTATGTATGTATGTATGATATATATTTTTTTGTCTGTTTTCTTTTCTTTTAGAAGGTACAAAACAAAACAGGAGGTTTGGCTTGCATCACTTAGGGTTGTTGTCAAGGGCTGTTGCCACTGCCCAGTCCTCTACATTATGGGTAATGAGTAAAGCCTACCAGTTTCTAGCCTCCTGGTCTCTTAATAAGTTCCTGCTGGTCACACAAGGAGATCTTAAGGTAAGAGAACTTGTTTTATAATGCTACATGTAACAGGGCTGCACCGTATGGATTTCTTTGCTACATATTGTGATTGTAATGTGCAAAGTACAAATTATGAACTATGATTTGACTGAATATGTGCATTTTCATTTTCTTGCCTTTCTGCAATTGAAAGATTCTCAGAGCAACTGTGGAGAACCTTGCTCAGCAGCTGGAAGTTGTCGTTGTAGGTGCTGAACATCCTCTCATTGTGCAGCATGGACTCCAGCTAACTCGAGCAGTCGCACAAATACAAGTGAGATGCTTTTAAATTTCTGTGCTCAGTTCGTGCAGATTCTTTTTGCTGTTTTACCACAACTGTTTTATTTCTCTTTTGGCTTTTAGTCTTGGTTTTCACATGCTAAGTGTTTTAATTGAGTTCGTAATGTAAGCAGTCCTGCATACCCTAGAAGAATTACATTGGTTTCAGGAATGGCTTAATTTGCATCTTGAGGTTTAGGAAACAGAAGATCCTTTTTTTTTTTTTTAAATATTACAGGCCTTCTCTGAGCTTGTCCTAAGGATCTTTTCAATGGACTGCAAGAAAATGTCTGTGGAGATATTTGAACAAACCATGCCATCAGCAAAACACTGGAGAGTCAACTACAAAGCAGGTTCGTATGCAGCCAATTACAGGGTAAGATGCACATTTGTGAATTTTATGTTTCATAATCAGCATGCTTCCTGCATGAAGGAACTGATTTAGGTTCATTCTCCTAGAATTACCCAGCTGTCCAAGTGAATATGCAGCCTCTGCAGCTCAAAGTGTGATTGGCCAGGTATTAGAAGGAGTGCAGCCTCTACCAGATGAAGCTCGTATTCCAGCCCTGGCGGAGGCCATGACTGCCTTTATGGAGGCCTGGATGGAGCACATCCTCAAACAAAAAATCAAGTTCAGGTTGGTGGATGTGTTTGTGTGGCAACAGAAAGTCTTCTGTTACTTAGTGTTTTGTACTTTTTGTAGTGATGCCAGAGCTCTGACACAATTTTCTGCTTATCCCAACTGTAGTCAATCAGCCATTTTTAAGAGAAACAGCAGAACATCTTGATCATAATCTGCAACGGACATACGCCTGTTTAATATGTGAATGGTGGTCATACTTGGATCCAACACCCCTGCTGTTTAAAGTACATCTAAGTTAATTGCAAGAACTTGAAAGCAGAATTAATGATTATTGAATTATGGTGTTTGTAGCTTGCAGCACATGTAAATCTAAAAATGCAAAAAAAAAAAAAAAAAATTATCGTTTGATTTTTCAGTTAGCCATCCTTTAAATCTTAAAGAACTTGCGTTCATGGTCTCTGACATTGCATAAAAAGCCATTGAAAAGCTGTCGAAAAAAGCTGTCTAGTAACAGAAGAAGCAGCTGTCCCAAAGCTGTAAAAAAAAAAAGGACTTAAGCACTTCAGTGAAGACGTAAATGTAGTGAATGAACAATGTTTATTTACCTCAAATTCTTGTCTTAACCAGTATCCAGGGAGCTCTGCAACTGAAACAAGATTTTGACCTGATCCGAGACTTGATTCGTTCAGAGGAGTACAGCCTCTCGGAGGAGCTACATCACAGACTCCTGTCACTACGTGTCTTTCACCAAGTGGACAGCGCTATAGTGTGCTTGCTACAGCAGCCCATGGCCAAACCTTACGTTCTCTCTCGAGGATGGGATCCTTTTAGGCGCTGTTGTAAGTAAATAAATGCTTTATGGTTGAGTGAAAGAGACTATTGGCTGGAGAGTCTAACAGCACTGCTGTCTAGCTGTTGTTGGTTAGCACAATACAAAACCTCTGACTGCCACTAATATTTGCTTGTAAATTATTATTTTAGAAAGGCTTGTTTTTGAGAATTATAATGACATAAATTAGAATTATATTTTTTCAAATCCGCACGCTGTATTTCCCCCTCAGGTCCAAAAAGGGGCCAGGTGGTAGACCAGGCAGCTGGGAGCCTAAATAGCCTGGAGACCATGGACATCCAGCCAGCATGCCACCAAGCCATGACCCAGGCAGAAGGCTCTGTGACCCCAGAGCTGCTCTCCACAGCTCCACCTGAGTCCTACTTGGCTGTGGCCCAACAGGAATGGCTGGACTTGCGCATCCACTGTGGATCTCGCTGGAAACTTCCTGGCCTGCAGTGTTTCACTAAATCAGAGCCCTAAAGAACTCACCAAAGCATAAAACCTTTAGTATTAGTTCATTCAGCCAGCACTGGGGATGAGAATCTAGAACTGAATGTTCTACTGAATGTAAAACTTCCTCTGAAATTATTGTTGAAAGAGACTTGACTGTAAAAGTACATTTAAGTACTTTGACAGCATTCTGTACAAAGGACCTGTTGACCATATGAATGTCATTGCCCATAACAGCAAAAGTGGAAATGTTGGACATTGCATAACCAGCTCTCCTTTGTAGCATGAATTATGTACAGTTTGTATGTGTTTTATTTTGCTATTCAAATCATGCACAAAAGTGGTAGTGTTACTATACAACACTAGACACTACAATAAGTCTGATATAGTACTCGAGTATTCAAGGGCCGTGGTCAGCACTATGCCCTTTTCACTATGCAATTTTCGGAGTGTGATCTTTTGTAGTGGTAGCTGACCATTTCAGAGAAAACACTTGTCTTGATGAGGGTTATTAATGGAATCAGGTGAAGCGGAAGAGTTTAGACTATTACTAGTTTGAAACTGTACAAACTATGTAGGCCTATTTTAAATGCCTTTTTGAACAAGAATATGAAACCAGTCCAGGGCCTTTATTTTAAAGGTCTTTATTTTTTGCAAAACACTATGTATGTAGTTTATAACTTGTTACCAGGTTTTTTTTTAAATAATTTATCATTTTTAACTATTGGTGTATCATGTGTATAACATTACTATACATTTTATTCTAGAGCACTGAATGTGTATTGCACTTGTGTATTCATTCCAGAGCTAAGGAAAAAGCCTAAAAGTCATTCAGGTACTCAATGTGTTTGCATAAAACTTCTATAAGGAATTGAAAAAAAAGAGTGGTTTTTGTGAGTGGTTTGGGATGAAATCTGGTTTGATAGATGGCTTCCAAAAAAAAAGGTTTAATGGATTAAAAAGGGGGGTTGTAAAATGGATAGAGTGTAGATACATTAAGGTGGTCATAATGTTATGCCCAATCGGTGTATATATACAGTGAGGAAAATAAGTATTTGAACACCCTGCGACTTTGCAAGTTCTCCCACTTAGAAATCATGGAGGGGTCCGAATTTTTTATCTTGGGTGCATGTCCACTGTGAGAGACATAATCTCAAAAAAACCCTGGAAATCACAATGTATGATTTTTTAATAATTTATTTGTGTGTTACTGCTGCAAATAAGTATTTGAGCACCTGTGAAAATCAATGTTAATATTTGGTACAGTAGCCTTTGTCTGCAATTACACAGGTCAAACGTTTCCCGTAGTTTTTCACCAGGTTTGCACACACTGCAGCAGGAGTTTTAGCCCATTCCTCCACACAGATCTTCTCCAGATCAGCCAGGTTTCTGGGCTCTCGCTGAGAAACATGGATTTTGAGCTCCCTTCAAAGATTTTCTAAAGGGTTTATGTCTGGAGACTGGCTGGGCCACTCCAGAACCTTGATATGCTTTTTACGGAGCCACTCCTTGGTTATCCTGGCTGTGTGCTTTGGGTCATTGTCATGTTGGAAGACCCAGCCATGAACCATCTTCAATGCTCTAACTGAGGGAAGGAGGTTGTTCCCCAAAATCTCGCAATACATGGCCCCGGCCATCCTCTTAATACAGTGCAGTCGTCCTGTCCCATGTGCAGAAAAACACCCCCAAAGCATGATGCTTCCACCCCCATGCTTCACAGTAGGGATGGTGTTTTTGGGATGGTACTCATCATTCTTCGTCCTCCAAACACGGCGAGTGGAATTAAGACCAAAAAGTTCTATTTCAGTCTTATCTGACCACAGAACTTTCTCCCATGACTCCTCTGGATCATCCAAATGGTCATGGGCAAACTTAAGACGGGCCTGGACGTGTGCTGATTTAAGCAGGGGAACCTTCCGTGCCATGCATGACTTTAAACTATGACGTCTTAGTGTATTACCCACAGTAACCTTAGAAACAGTGGTGCCAGCTCTCTTCAGGTCATTGACCAGCTCCTCCCGTGTAGTTCTGGGCTGATTCCTCACCTTTCTTAGGATCACTGATACGCCACGGGGTGAGATCTTGCGTGGAGCCCCAGTCCGAGGGAGATTGACAGTCATGTTTAGCTTCTTCCATTTTCTAATAATGGCTCCAACAGTTGATCTTTTTTCACCAAGCTAATTGGCAGTTGCCCCGTAGCCCTTTCCAGCCTTGTGGAGGTCAACAATTTTGTCTCTGGTGTCTTTGGACAGCTCTTTGGTCTTAGCCATGTTAGTAGTTGGAGTCTTACTGATTGTGTGGGGTGGACAGGTGTCTTTATGCAGCTAACGACTCAAACAGGTGCTTCTAATTTAGAATAATAAAGTTTTTAGAGGTGGACTAACAGGTCTTTGAGGGCCAGAATTTTTGCTGATTGGCAGGTGTTCAAATACTTATTTGCAGCAGTAACACACAAATAAATAATTTAAAAAATCATACATTGTGATTTCCTGATTTTTTTTTTCTCTCACAGTGGACATGCACCTAAGATGAAAATTTCAGATCCCTCTATGATTTCTAAGTGGGAGAACTTGCAAAGTCGCAGGGTGTTCAAATACTTATTTTCCTCACTGTATGTCAGGACAGTTTGCTAGTTTACCTGATCGAGTACACCTGGTTGAGTAGAGGAGCTGTCAACTGTGGTACACCGGCCCTGCGGGACTACAATTGTGCACCCCTAATATATACACTGCTCAAAAAAAGAAAGGGAACACTTAAATAACACAATATAACTCCATGTAAATCAAACTTCTGTGAAATCAAACTGTCCACTTAGGAAGCAACACTGATTGACAATCAATTTCACATGCTGTTGTGCAAATGGAATAGACAACAGGTGGAAATTATTGGCAATTAGCAAGACACACTCAATAAAGGAGTGGTTCTGCAAGTGGGGACCACAGACCACTTCTCAAGACTTCACAGAAGGTTTGCTGTGTCTGTCAGCGTAGTGTCCAGAGCCTGGAAGCGCTACCAGGAGACAGGCTAGTACACCAGGAGACGTGGAAGAGGCCGTAGGAGGGCAACAACCCAGCAGCAGGACCGCTACCTCCGCCTTTGTGCAAGGAGGAACAGGAGGAGCACTGCCAGAGCCCTGCAAAATGACCTCCAGCAGCCCACAAATGTGCATGTGTCTGCACAAACGGATAGAAACCGACTCCATGAGGATGGTATGAGGGCCTGACATCCACAGATGGGGGTTGTGCTCACAGCCCAACACGTTGCAGGAGACTTGGCATTTACCAAAGAACACCAGGATTGGCAAATTCGCCACTGGCGCCCTGTGCTCTTCACAGATGAAAGCAGGTTCACACTGAGCACATGTGACAGAGTCTGGAGACGCCGTGGAGAGCGATCTGCTGCCTGCAACATCCTTCAGCATGACCGGTTTGGCAGTGGGTCAGTAATGGTGTGGGGTGGCATTTCTTTGGAGGGCCGCACAGCCTTCCATGTGCTCGCCAGAGGTAGCCTGACTGCCATTAGGTACCGAGATGAGATCCTCAGACCCCTTGTGAGACCATATGCTGGTGCAGTTGGCCCTGGGTTCCTCCTAATGCAGGACAATGCTAGACCTCATGTGGCTGAAGTGTGTCAGCAGTTGCTGCATGAAGGCATTGAAGCAATGGACTGGCCCGCCCGTTCCCCAGACCTGAATCCAATTGAGCACATCTGGGACATCATGTCTCGCTCCATCCACCAAGTTGCACCACAGACTGTCCAGGAGTTGGCCACCTCATCAGGAGCATGCCCAGGCGTTGTAGGGAGGTCATACAGGCACGTGGAGGCCACACACAATACTGAGCCTCATTTTGACTTGTTCTAAGGACATTACATTAAAGCTGGATCAGCCTGTCGTGTGTTTTTTTCACTTTAATTTTGTGTGTAACTCCAAATCCAGACCTCCATTGGTTAATAAATTTGATTTCCATTGATGATTTTTGTGTGATTTTGTTGTCAGCACATTCAACTTTGTACAGAACAAAATATGCAATGAGAATATTTCATTCATTCAGATCTAGGATGTGTTATTTGAGTGTTCCATTTATTTTTTGAGCAGTGTATATTCTCTCTGAAGGACTGAATTATTCAGATTTTTTAAAAAAAATTGGTGGAATTCCCTTTTAGTTGTAGAGAGGTACGTACAAACAGTTCCCATGGAAAACTACTTGGAGGTTTACTGGTGTTTTAGGTAGTGTACAAGTTCCTCTATAGGGGAAACCTACTCTACAGTGTTTTACATCAGCTCTGAATGACTTTACCTCCGAACCAGGGTGTACAGTGTTCTCCAGGAAGGCCCAATGTGGCTGCAGGTTTTCATTACAACAAAGCAGTTCGAAGACTGAGGCACTGATGAAACGAGGTGAGTGCTCCAGGTGTGCTCCAGCTGGTCTGGAGGGAATGCCCTTTTTGGGTTAAGATCGCCCACTAATGCTCATTAAATTAAACTGAACTTTAGAAGTCCCCTGAATGACACAAAGCGACATATTTCTAGTGCGATTTTCCCTGTGCTTCCATCCTGAACAAATATAGTACAAGTATGGTTATATAAATACCGTTATATATTATTCCTTTGTCTTTGTTCATACGTTTTGCACTGACCCCGTTATAGAGTATATCGGACGTCCTCAGGTAGTTCACTGCGCGCACGCTCACGCAGTAACGATAGATGGAGGAACAGCCGAAATACCGCACGTGCTCACAAGATGGCGACATGACGCTGTGCACGGAGTCTCCTCGGGCAGGACCTCTCAGAGGGAGACAGTTAGCTGGCTTTGCTTTTCTTCAGGCGCAGTATTTGGCGTTAGTGGTGACATTTGCTAGTTTTTAAGAATGTTTTTTATTTTTTAGCTTGAAATTTAAGATTTGCTCTAATCTCCCCCCTGTTATTAAGTTTAATCATAATTTGTTTCTCTCAGCAAAACTTAGTCCCATAAAAACTCTGCTGCTGAACGTAATACATTATACGTATATGAAGCTGTATTGGTAAATGAGTGATACTAGCTAAAATAAAGTTTAAACAGTTTATTAAACAATAATGTTTTATAATGACGTAATTTACGTTAAAATAAAAAAAAAAGAGAAAACATTTACAAAAATGAACGATTAGGTGATGATTTATTGTGCTATTTTAGGAGCAAAAACTGGAAGCCCAACTTTACGTTGCTGAAATAATCAAATATCTAAGTTAGTTGTGCTATTTTACTTTCATATTGCTGATACACGTTTTGCCGTTTTGCCTGGTTAAATGCTAACTTGGCATCAAAACCATCAAAAGCACTGAAAATGCTCATTATATATACTGATATATATGATTATATATTATTATTAATTCTGAATTAAAACTTTAAGTTGGCTAGGTTAGCTTGCACCATTAAATCCCATAAGTTCCTAAGTTCAAAAGGTCAAGCATTTTGGCCTCAGTTTATATACATTGTTACGAGTTATGAGTCCTAAAAAATATTTTCAAAAAAAAAAAAAAAACCCTGAGAGAGTTTGTAGTATGTTTTTATAGCTTGCAACCATATAATTCACTTTTAAGTCCCCTCAATCTTTATATGGAAACGTATTGAATTTACTGAATTTATATTTTATAATGCCACAAAGTCAAGCATATTTACTTACTGAGGTGGGCGATATGAGAAAAATATCACAATACCTCAGGAAATGTTTACAGTATACAATAATTTACAATATTAATATTTTCCAGTCTGGCCAGTTAGAACAGGACAAAAAGAGCCAATAGTACTAATAATATTCATAATTTACAAACAGCATTTATTATGATATAATTTGTTACAATAGCAATACATAGTCATATTGCCTAATACTATTTAGATATTCAGTATGTAGCAGAATGGTGGTGATGTGTATTTCACACATGAATGCAGGAGAGATCAAGGTGCATCACTTCACACTATAAACAGTCATTCTGTTGAATCCCTGTTCAGAGCCCTTTGGCACGCTTCATAATTCTCATCGCTTTCGTCACTCTGGATTATGTGATCATGTTCCGAGTTCTGGAAAAGACACTTTGAAATCCGATTTGAGTGGCCAGGCATCCAGAGAGTGTATAAATCCAATTGAAATCACATTTAAACCACCTGCAAATGTGGTTTGGATCTGTTTTACAGACTTTTGATTTTATGTGTTTTTTTGCTGTCTCTGTTATAAAAAATCTCTGACTATATAAATGGTTATATGTAGATCTCAAAGGATAGGAATGTTTGCAATTGAAGGCAGGAGGAAAAAAACAATGCTGAAGTTAGCTATTACTCTGTTACTCTAGGTAGCTCCAAAGTCTGGTTATATATGCTATTCTATGTTCTCTCTGCCTTAACTCAAATGAATCATATCATTAGATCATTATAAGGACTCATGAACTGAAAACAAAACAAAAAATAAAAGGACCTTCATAATTAGTTAGCTGTCAACAAACCCTCAGAATTGTCTGCCTTTAACCATACCCCAGTACAGACTTGCAGTGCCTAACCCATCAGAGTTCCCCCTACGCCCTAGCAATTAATTAATTTAAGTTGACCATTAAGGCAGCACAGGGAACTTATGATTAATTTTTCCAATATCAGTCGCTCCCCAGAAGGCCTGTCGCACACCTGGGAAATGTATGATAATGTCCGATTGGCCGGGAGGGGTTCTTGGGCATTGTCGAGCTCTCCTCCCTGCGTGCACTGTGGCTGAGTTATAGCCACTGAGCCCACCTTACTGTTTGGTGGAGTGTAATTTGAATACAGATTAGTTGGCCCCAGTGTTCCAGTGCTTTGGCATTACCATTACAGAGGACAGTAATTTGACTGATGAACACACAGGTTATCACAAGGTCATCACCTTCATCGAGGCAGGAGGGGAAAGCACGCAGGCCGACCCCCTTTTGGAGCCACCGGCTTAGTCTTTCGATAGCATAATTAGTTCCTTTAATTAAGAGGTGAACCAGCTGATTGAATAAATCCGCTTTTAATGGAGCATCTGATCACCCATTCTCACACCGTATGTGTAGAACTTTCACCTTTTTAGTCTCTCTCATTTAGTCTCCCTTGTATTCCCTGTGTTTATGATTATATAAGAACTTGATCATATACCTCATTTATAAGTGGCTCTGATATAGTTTTGTCTTATCACAGTTTAGAGACAGCACCGGCTGCTCAAATGCTTTGAAGGTGAGAAGCAGATTTAACATTTTCTGAGTTTCGAGAATCCTGTTCTCAGTTTCACTTTACAGCTAGATGTCATCACCTTGTACGTGTAGCCTTTCTCAATTACTCGACAAGTATTGCACCATCTATATCTTCCCTAATCATTTCTGCATTTCATAGTCTTTAACTTACCTTTTGACTCAGGTGATCTTTTAATCCCCTTGGGCCATTATGTGTGCAGTGGAGCCTCTCACTCTCCCCCTTTTGAATATTTCATCAGTGGCTTTATCAGTTCAAAGGCTAATGTATCTCGTGATTGGTTCTGAGCTATCTTCTGCAGATTTCCTGTGTTATTTTGTTCCACGCTTTACCTTTTTTTGAGAACATTCAGCTTTTTTAAAAGATAAAAGATCATTAAAATATTTTGAACATTGGCAATCCAGGCATCTAGAATGGAACTTTATCTTTTTGATATCCTTTCTATCCTTCTTACTTGGAGATAACAGCTTGTTATCTACTCCAAAATCCACCCCACATAATTAAACAGAAATGATCAACTGATAGAAATAAAAAAAAATGGCCTCCTTGAGAAGCCTGCCCTTCAGTGCCACTGAAGCGAGACATCCCCTTGCTGTTTTCTGTTTGCAGTGTGACTTGGTGCACAAAACCTCAGAGCCTAAATGACCCTTTTGCATCAATTACATGATTTGAGCCCAGAATTGATGTACTCAACCATTACATTTTGATCAAGTGCCAGTGATTTAGCTTTAAATTGAATATCTCATTGATAACCTGTTAATGTTAAAATGTTTTCATTATTTATCACTTGAAATCAGCTGAATTTGGATGTTTTATTGGTTTAGATCAGGATTCTGTCCAAGGTTACCCATAAGAACTTATATGGTTGGTATTATTATTTAAATACACAAAGCACCTAAATGTGTTGTACAGGTATATTGTGCAGCATATTACAGTTTAGTTAATTTTTCCTTCACTCAAACAGGGCAAAAAGTTTAACTTTCTTAGTTTAAAAAATCATTAATCCATTAACTACTAGTGTTATCTGATGCTTTGTGAAAACTTATAGTGTTGTTAGGTTGAGATACAAGTAAGTAGCTCCATGAAAATGCATGCAGGTAAGTGCTGGACTTGAAGATGGAAAGACCTTGCTTCATGAGAGTTATGCCCCCTTTATTGTTCTCGGTAAAATGCACTTATGATTTATTTAACCGTCCTCTCATTGCATTGAAATTCTCATTTCAATCATAAATGGCAGAGCATGATTTAAGAATGCATTCTTTAATGGGCTTGCAGTGGTCAAATTTAAACTAACTCAATTAATCAGGAAAACACTCAATACACCCTGTCTGAAACTCACTTAAGCAAACAAAGGTCTTTTAATATAAATTTTCCACAAGATTTCTTTATTGATTTTGTGCAAAATGATTTGTGTGATACATTCTCTGCAATCAATAAAGGCCAAGTCAATAATGTATATAAAAAATCATGACTCCATGGATGAAGTGTCAACCAACTTCAGCTTAGCACTGACCTGAAGTGTATAGTACATAAGAAAATATAGTCATAAAAATCCAGCTGGCACATAATTTCCTGAATGACCTGTTTGATGGGTCTGACCAATACACTGCATTTATTGGTTAACTAATAATGCAGACTTTTTTATAGCTGTGATGCTCGTTATAAAACCGAAGCTACAATGAGAAAATGCTGGGAGTCCATCCAATATTCTGAGAGTCCAGGTCAGAATGACAAAATAGATTTTTGTCAGGTATCATCTTTCACTTCAGGACAGGGGTGACCAGCATAATTCTTGGAGAGCAGTAGCTTTAAAAAGTTTATCTGGGAACTGTGAACTGTATGATGTGGCATTGTACCTTTATTCATTGAAGGAAATATTTAATTAGGTTAATTCAGCAAAATAGCTCCTTATATGACTGCATCTTAATTTGGTAATGGTCAAATTTGCCAAATCTAGGCTCCATCATGTTTAATGTCTCCCAGCATAAAGGCAGACTGACAGGTTACTACGAATGAAGATGCTGGTAAAGGTTTTGTCATAGCCATATGCCAGTAGCAAACCCAGATTGTGTTTCTGAAGCAGTCTGTGCTCGCAAAAAAAGTCTTTCATCCTTTTCTGTATATGAATGTTTTTAGGAGTAGCTGTGCTGAATGTCGCTGTGCGATCTGAGGCAAGTTGAAGTCCCTTTTGGGGTCAGAGCCTGGCCATTGAGCCAGTTGAACTATGCCTGCTTGGTTGGCTGTGTTAGGGTAAAGTAATGTCAGCGCGAGGAGGATGATAAATTGCGTTTGTTTAAACCATCATTACATTGTGCTTTGCTTTATGGAGGTCACTATTTAATAACACTTGAAGTTGATTGAGGAACGGGCGCGACCCACCAGGCGTCCCCACTGGTCAGCTGGGGTGACAGGCCATGACTGCAAACATGAAGATATTACAGAACCAAGACTGCTCCAGGATGTTGTCGTAATCTTACACAATCTGGTGCCTGCTCTAGTGTGTAATATCCTGCTGAAAACTTTCGCTGAGGGAGGCCTGTGAAAGTGTTGAGGGGGTGATGGGGAGTAGTGGCCTTAGGAACAGATCCGGGGGCTAGTTGTTTTAAATTACAGCCGACCGGCACACTAAGTGAATAACCTTTTCACCCTGGCATTTTATACACTTGTCAAGATTATTTGCTCCAGGCTCAAATGAATGCAACCATCACTGCCCTCAGCATTACTTGGGGGCCTAGACTGAAGATTTTATTTATTTATTTATTTTTAAATATTTTTTGCACACATGGCATTCATATATTATATAAACTAAATAACCGAATGCCAAATCAGGGCTCTAGAGTCTAATTGGCCAAATACTTGGTTTATGCAGACAGTCGAGACTTAAAAGGCAGGCTATATTTAAAAGTTGTTAGGTTTAAGAATAAGACAGGCAGTAGACCATATTAAATAGGTGAATCAGTTTTGCTGTTAACTAAAGAATTATTCAACCGCTACTTACTTTTTCATGTTTAACCATAAGTAATAAAAGGCATTCTATGTACGACCATGCTGTAAAAAATGCTTTAGTAAATGGACATTAAATATCAAAGTATTATTTTAAGCAGCTATCCCTGTATATTAAACGACACTGGTTGATTTTTTTTCATTAGCCTTTTAGACTTGAAGCCTACCTTATGTGGACTAAATGAACACATTAAAACACTAGCACATTTACAGTCTTTTTTGTATTAGCCAAAGCATAAAGTTCTGTCATAAATAACATGGATCTAGGCGAATAACAGTAGAAAAGCTGGAGAAAAAAAATTATAAATCCGATTAAGTTCTGTAACGAATCTATCTTGACAGAGCACACAGTGAGATTGCTTTTCATTTGAAACCTTATGATTAAATATCCAGTGATACTCAAGGTCGCAAAATTAATATCAGTTTAGTAAAGTGTACCATTTCTATTGCATCATTTGCTCTTTAAATGCCAAAATGGCAAAAGAAATTTGGTTGTCTGTTTCAGAAGAGAATTAATTAAAGTGCTACACTGAAAGTAAGAGGCATCTGACTGTTTAGCACAACATCTTAAAATTATGCTATGACATTTGCATAATATCCTATGGTAGAGGTGTTCATACGCAGAGCAGCGTGAGTGCATTTACCTTGCTCACATCGTTAACGTGAGAAAACACAAATCAACCAAATAATAAACAGGTCGATTCAAACTGTCACTGACCGCAGTCTTGCTTATTCTGTGTCTTTAACTGCACAACAGGGTAAAGGTCTTACACTTTCAAATCGTTGCCCTTGTCTCGAGTATCATCTGTATGTTTGCATGATTACTTATCCGTTATCCTCAAATGCAAACATGGTGTACAACAGTAGGGGAACCTTCCCCCTCCATGTACTGTACTGTATCAATGCAAAAACAGGGGGTAACTGGGGACTAATAGAGGCATCTCCTCAGGAAACGGCTGTCAGTGGCCTGTCACTTGCTCTCGATTCCATCACCATCTAAACAGTGCACCTCTGCTGAGGACATATTCTCCGCCTGAGTGGAGGGTGATGGAGATCTAACCGAGTCATCAACCCCCCTAGAATGATGTGACCTGCAAGATATCCTGTAGTACCTCCACGAAAGAGCCTCACATAATGGTCATCTGCCAGCTACAAAATAAACAAGGAGATATCAAGCTGTGTTAGGAGAGCGATTGGTTTGGTTTTAGTGCAGGAAAGTGATTTCCTTGAGCTGTCAGAAGAAATCAGTGTTAGTCTCTGATGACCCAACTGGCAGGACGTCCTTTATGGATTATGAGGAATAAAGCACTGAAAGATATTTTGGCTACATTTATACATTAATGAAATTAACATTCTGTACATCACTTTACTACCAACATGTAAGCCAGCAGTGTGGTGATCAAATGAAGGTGCGTTTTCTTTTGTACACCAGCTGTTATTAAATTATTAGGAGCTCAGTATATACAAAATGGATACAAATGGATATACTGTGGTTTGAAATGGAACTCTTCAATTATATGTCCTTCTTTTTTTCCCCTTTGAAACCAACCAGATACCATTGTTCTCTTGGACATAAAAAGTGGTCATTATGGCAGACATTTGAACAAAGGTTCTTGTATTAATATTTTTCAATGAATAATTGATCCAAGTAAATGTGTGTTAAAAGGGGGAAGACCACGGAACCTGTGGTGATTTTCACATGTGGATCTTACTGTCTGCACTTGGCTCCTTGTTAAGGAATGAAGATTATATCTTCTAGCATAGTCAAATCCTTGTGGATCCCTGTGTGAAAAGAAACACAATATGTATACAGTCTATTGTTCACAGCTTAATCTGTAGAAGTTGTATGACAGAACAATCCGGAAAAATAAATAGTTAGTATTTTAAGTCATATTAACTCAATTACAGCTGTATGTTTTACGTTTGCTGGCTTCACATTTATCACAGTGCATTTATTGCCCTGGTGAGTGAGGTTATGTCAAACACAAGGCGGCGAAACTATGGCACTTCATTAAAGTGCTCCCATAGCAGGGTACTCAATCCCAATACACGAGAGACTGCACGATTTTATCAAAAGCCCTGGAAATTGAAGCCATCACTATAAGGTGTCTGGGAATTAAAGCAGTTGAGCCAGCCAAAGAGATAGACCTCCTACAACATACATCTGTTTTTTTTTAAACATTATGCATTAAAGGAGAGGCATCCTATCTTGAAAGATACTGTTAAGTTTAGAAAAATCTGTGCTGAGAAATGTCTAGCCCAAAAAGGGTTAGAGGAGACTTCAGTGTGATAATGTGTGTTTCTGCCCCCACTTTGTTGAAAGTGCTCCGGTGTCTAGGGAGCAGACTTGGATCTATAGCCCTCAGATTTTTATAATTATACATAATATTATTTGACATATGTCTTTGTGTTTTTGTTTTCTTTTCGTCACACTAATGTTTCATTTTCCTATACACATGGCTAAGCTGATTAAAACAATACCAATATTATATAATATAATCTATAGATTTTAACCAGTGGTTTAGAATTTTCAATTGCTTATGGAACAGCATCGCATGGACAAGAGGTCACAACAGGGGAATAAGGCCTCTCTTTGAGGAAAGTTGAATGTGTTTCAGTTAGGAGCCAGCCATCTACTTCCTGGGAATTAAATAAAGACAGTAACACGAGGCAAGATTTAGCCTGTTTTTTTCATGAATGCCATTCACAACCACTTGTAATAGCTCTTCTCAGTTCCTCTGTGGAAGGTATATGAACTCATGGTGGGAGCTTTTGTGAGTGACTATGCATAAACCTTAGGGTTTTCATAAATTATATACAAAATGTCAAATTTTGAAAAAAAAGGGAAGCAAAAACTGGTCAACATAAAAGTCATTATGTTAAATAAATGGTTCCCCTGTAACTGAAAGGTATCTAAGAGTGTAATACCTCTACAAGCATGAATATAACAGCTGCAATTTGATTTGGCATGCACGAGTTTCTGGATATAAGCAACATCAGTGTTGTCACTTCTGGTAGACCTGTATGACTGTACACTTTCATGCATCTGCAAATTCAGTCACTTCCTTCACACTATGGAACTTGGCATGCCCAAATGCAGTCACTCCTTGTTTCTAATCATTAACATCTGCTTTGCTACCCGTTTCCCACATTTTGAACAAGACATTCACTGCACTGTACCACCTCTTCTGTGAATGCTGTCTCATACCCCAGAGATATTTTTAGCCTGATCATCCTCATGCATCGTCATCTGCCACCTTAAACACACATAGTGGTTTAATTTTTTGTCTGGTATATACAGTGTATTTTAAAAGGGTCATGCAAAACAAATCGACTTAATGAAAAAAAAAAATTATCAAAATTATAAATCATTTTAATCAAGCTGAAAGTAACGGTTCAACTATGTTATGGTGTCACTTTCAAAATATGTTAAATATGTCACTTTCAAAATATGTAAATATTAATATACGTCTCACATATTTTTTTTTAAATTCCTAACTAACATAAACTTGATAACAATGATTATAATGAGTTTCTTTGTTGCGTCTGCCTATTGATAGTCTTCTGAAGTCATGATTAGCTGGCTGTTTAGGATATGTATTGGAAGTGAAACCTGCAGGAAGGTACCTCTCCAGCAGCAGTACTGCTGACCATGACATTTTTTATCCATTGTCATAAAAACATTGGTTGAAGGAAATTAGCTAGGTTTGTGCTAGGCTACTTTACAATTGTTACCTGCTCACTTTCTCCATTACCCTGGAATACTGAATATGCTACACTCTGTGTCAGCAGGTATTTTTCTTTAATGATGATTACCTTTGAATATGTTTGGACATACACATGAACTTGGATTTGTTTTGCTGTTTTTCCCAGTTCCATACAAGGATTTGGAATAGCCTTGATGACCTTTGAGTGGGTTATATGTGTGTAGGAAGCCTAATTTGTTTTCTTTGTCTTCTTTTCTGAAAAGCAGTGAATTCATTGGTAAATACTGAAATGTATAATGTTCCTTATTGTGGCATTGTCTTTGAAGCAGTGAACATGTATGTATGTACATGGCTGTTAACACAAACACTGAAATTAAAATACTAGAAATAGTTAATTTTCTGTCTGATTTCTAAAATGTAAATAAGCAAAGTTTTATGTGTTTTGGAATTTTAAGACTAATTTAATAGGCTTAATGGTTCTGATGATAAAGGCCCATAAATATGTCATGAGTGCAGGATGTTTTCTTGTCAAATGCCATGTCTTGATGACTATGGTAACAGTTGGTCTTGATAAAGCATGTTACACAATACACATAAAAGTACTTTACCTAACTATCCTCTTTGCCATAAACGACGTTATTAAGTGAATAAATGTACTTTTTCCAGTCCTTAGATTTTTAGTGATGCCACAAGGTCATGACAAATTGTTAAAATAACATTTATATATGTGTATCTTCTCTTCCAATAAGGGTCCTTTTAATACTTTATAATGTGTTGCTTGTCTTGGCTAAGAAGGTTACAGTGTACACCATTGATTTAACTACCTGACCTAAATGAATACAACCATAACCCAGGGCATACATGTAAATTGGGATCAAGCCGATGATGCATAAAACAGCATGCGGAAAACAAATCTGCCTATAATGTTTCGCCAGGATATGAAGCCCTCTTTCCGGAACAGTGGCAAGGAAAATATTTTAAATGGGAAGTATTATATTCCTCATCTAAATGAAGAATGTCCAGAGATGCATAGATGGTAGCATCAATTCATGTTTGAAAGCATCAGAATATTTAGATTTATAGTTCATTATTAATTGCTGGGTTTAACTTATTCATATTTTATGGGGCGGAAAAATAATAACCTAATAAGTTTCATCTGTCTGGGTAAGGTCAGACTGACGTAGAATTTTCCATTTGATATTCAAACTAAGCATGAACCTTTGTGGTGCCATTATTGTTACTATAAAGAGGTTTTAAATAAACATTTGCATACTTTAAACTGTGCATTTTAATGCATTTTTATTGAGGCTCTTTCACTGGGCCTGTGTTTACCTTTTACACTTTTGACTCTTGCAACAACAATTGTAGCGACTGAATAAGGGGAAATACCTTTATACCTTTAGTCAACAAGGGTTGACCTTTTCCTTTCTAAAACTGGGAAATGTAAATATATTTCACAATACATTCAGACATAATAATTTATTCAGAAATCACAGTGATTATGCAGGTGATGTGACAGATGATCTGATTGTGTCTCCTCACAAGTTTATCCTAACAGATACACTTTTTTGTACTTTACTGTAGAGCACTGGTCATAACTCTGCATAACACCTACCTTAATTTGTTAGTACAACTGACATAACTGACATGTAAATGTTTAGAAATGCTTAATACTAGGTGCACATTATAAATGCCACTTTAGCATACCTTGCTCAAAAAATACAAATTTAACCTTTATAGGATAAAGAATGAAGCTTGTTGGAATGAACTTTTATGAACATTATAAACAGGTTATGGCAATGATGCCATTTGCAAGCTTATATAGGTGTCCTGTTGCCATATAAAGTGTATCCTATAGTAAAGTATTACGCTTGTGGTTAAGTTTTTACTTTTGCTAGTTTACTCATAACATGTAGTCTTTTGATAACCTTTAATCCTCTTTATCTTAAACACATTTAAATACCTTTAAGCTTCGATATGAACACAAAGCCTAGATTAGTCTACCTAATACTGTATTAAAGTAAAGGAATGTTGAATGGCTGCTCTGTGATGTTCTCCAGGAGTCTTTATTACAGATTTACCAGATGTGTAACATCTGTGACACAAATAAGTAGTTTTATATCTGCTTTTTACCTGATTGAACTTAATACAGTGTCATAATAGAATGGCATAAAAGTACAATTTTACTCAAAAATGTAAGGTAATTCCATTAAAAATTTCCCCAATTTATCAGTTGTTGTTTTAGGAACTGGCTAAAAGAAATTGTTTTAGTGAATATGAATTCTAGACTATGACATAAACAGAGGCGTTTAAAAAAAAAAAAGGTCCTACATTTTTGTTGTGCATAAACTTTACTGCCAGAATCAGCGCGAGCTGCGTTTGCTCTGGAGGTCATGAGTTATACTCTTATATTCTATTTGGAATTTAATTGTTCCATTTCTCTTGCCCCCACCCTTTTTAAACGGATTGGTAAAACTGTTAATTTGATCAATACTTAATTTTTTTCACCTGTCTCTTTTTTCTCTGCTAAGCAGTGATAAGCAGTGGTGGGGTGGCGGGAGGAGTGAATTGTCAGATTTTTTTTTTTGCTCTCGGCGGGCCCCTCTGCCATTTGGAGTGATGTAATTTATACCACAGTAGTGGCTCCGCAATTACCCTGTCTATTGCTGTCGACAGTATCTCACTATCTTTTAAATGGATCCAGCTTGACTCGTCCAGCCAGGCAAACAGTACAAATGATGCCATTCCTCATGCTGCAAGTCCTAAAGAGATAAGTTCCTTAAAGAGCGGCCCATTTATCAGCTGATACAAGCAGGATACTTACAAGCCCACTCTATTGTTTAGGCGTTTTGACAGTCAGGCGTTTTTTGGGGGGTTGGGGCAGGCATCTTTTTTGTAATCATCCCATTGGGGGTGTCAATAATAGGGCTGAGTTGTTTGGTAAGGGAGGGGTCCTCGGCTGATGGGGACCTCTGGCCTTATTGTTGTCTCAGACATGAGTGCTTCCTACCGAACCTGGGTAAGGTTACCAAATGAGAAATATAAGCTGTACATCATATGTACACTGTAAGAGTTTTTGTGAAGCATAACTTTTAACTTTAATAATCTTTTAGGAAATTGTTTGCACACATCTGGCACATGCATAAACCTCTGAGGTGCCACATTTTGATGTTGGTGTTATGCCCAAATTAACCAATTTTGCTCACTATTGTAAAAAAAGTTTCAAACATGATACCATTATGATATGGTAAACGGACAGCTGCTTATTACTATCAGTAAACCAGCCTCAGTCCAAAGATTTAAGGCACAGCCTATTATATTTTAAAATAGATTGCAGTTATAATGAACTGAGCCTAAGATGATTTTCTGTGGTTTCTTTGGCTGTTTGGACTGTTTTGTTTCCTAAAAGTCCCAATAATCTTCTTTATCACTTCATCACTTGGATCCTACCAATGTTATAGGGTTTGGATTCTAAATTAAAACTGTTCTCACGATGACATATTGTGTGCAGATATTGATCATCTAATTTTCTGAGAGTTTCCGTATACGTTTTTGTGCTACATGCTATTTCATGCCATTTCAGGCAAAACGATATTTGTATACATTGACATACTAAAAGTCATGGGATAGCATTATGTAAATTGGTCATTGATTATTAAGTGGTTCTCCCTGTATAAGGTGTCAGGTGTTATCTTGTGAGTGAAGCCAATCGTGGGCCATGGTAAGGCAATGTTCGAATGAGGCATGAGACATTTCATTTCCAAAGTTGTGCAGGCATTTAACATTCCTTAATCAACAGTGCCTTGTGTATCGGGAACACTGCATTAAAATCATCACCACCCCCCACAGTGAAGTGCACAGTCTCCGCCCACAGGTGCTTAATGATTTTAACTGACAATGTCTAGCTGGAATTGTCTATGTAAACAGACAAGCAACTCTAGCAGAAATCACATCCACTTTCAATGCTGGAGGCCCCACAGGCATATCCCACAACTCTGCGCAGCGTTCTTTAACTTCCATAAGATGTAGGAGAAGAACTCATCAGACAACACCACAATACCGGACACAGTGCCTTACCTGGGCTACTGAGATTGCTAACAGGACCCTAGAGGTTCCAATTGTTTGTGGCTGATGGTAGGGTTTGTGTGTCTCACAGACCTCATGAGGCCATGGGCCCCAGTTGTCAACAAGAAACTGTGCAGACAGGTGGTTCCATATGGGTATGAGGTGTGTTCTCATGGCAAGGGTTAGGTGCATTAGTCTACCTAAACATGCCATTGACTTATGCCCACTATGTTTTACTGCTTAGTGACCATTTGCAGTTCATTATGATCTTCATATACCCCCACTATGATGGGATATTCCAGCAGGATAATGCTCCACGGCACTGGGGCCAAGTTGTCCTGGATTGGCTTGGGGCGCATTCTGGAGAGTTTCATGAAATGCATGTTCACCAGACATCACAGTGAGGCATTCCAATATCATGCCTTGTTTGAACTCTGATAATTTACATCACCTTGCCATGATCACGCTTGCCCGTGTTCAACATAACTCACAAGATAATACCTCATAGCTAATACGTTCTCATACCATACCCTAAGGTGTTATCAATTTACAAACAGCTATCATATGATTTTTATGTCAGTGTGAGTATCATCACTGATTACTGTTTCTCCAGTATATTCTCCAGTATTTGTATGAACTAATAAGCATTTTCAGAGTGAACATCAAAGCAGTCTTTTGTGTTAGTGTGTTAGAAATTACATACCTAATTAATTATGTTGGAATCAAAGAGTTTTAATTGTTTGTTTGTCACACAGCCACATCCTTGTTTACTTTCTAAGTTATGCTTTAATCAGTTCTCTTAGAAAGTTTATAGTATGTCTTATCTCGAATAATATAGAATATTTGAGTCGTGAATTGATCAGGTCCATCTTTCTGTAGCATGATTCCAATGGGGGCATTGGACAGAAATGGTGTAATTTAATATACCATATATACATATATAACTCTGACAAAATCATGGCAGTTTTTTAAATTGTAAGTTTTGTGACAGCAGTGTATGTTTCTGTAAAGCATCTGGTCAGTCAAGTACAGTCAATACAAACAAACGATCAGGTATTGTTCTAGGCAATAAATAAAGGTTAATGTGTTTTATTTTTTGTTTATATACACCTTGATTGGATATTCAACTACTTTTAATGTAACAATATCAATATTTAAATAGCTCTAGCAAAAGGAATAAATTTTATGTCTTGTGGGAGCTGTACACCCAACTAACATGAACAATAACACACACTGAAATTGAGATATAAATGACCACTGACCTGTGACCTATGCATTGTTTGTAAACCACTTGTCAGTAAAGGACCCAGGCACAACATCCCCAATGATTAGTCAAAGGTTAAATTGTTTGGCACATCTGCTAGCTGACACTAGGGAACTGCCATCACTAGCTTGAAACATTACCATTAGTGATAGTATAGACTCTTTAGCTTGCACAAATGCAATAAAGGAGTATTTTGGAACATTTCTGGTTAGACCACATTTGTATGCAAGAGTAAAAGTGAAAACCTGTTGACATAAACAGGAAGGAATGTATTATCCAAGTGTGGATCAATAAGATGTCGTTATTTAGCCTGTCAAGCTGAGCATCTTCAATGGCTGTTTTTTCTAAATTATTATTCAATATATTTACATGGAAAATTCTTTCTCAGGTTTTAACTATTCCTTATGATGTATTAAAAGTTATTCTTTTTCATTTGAAGTGGTGTTTTAGCTAGTTTAGCTGCCCTTTCTCTGTGTTCAGAATTATGTCCTAGCCTACAGCATTCAACAGCAAAAGAAAAATTTAAGTTGGCATTGCGCTACTTTGTCAAAATTCCAAATGTATAAACAAGTTCAACAGGCTTTATTGTCCTTTTAGCTATGTACAAGTACACAGTAAAATGAGGACATTGGTGCAACACAAAAACACAGTCACAGAACAATACAACACAATATACACAATGCAGACAATAGAGTGTAATAAATACAGAAGACATACAATGAATAGAAAAAAGATACAGGACAGATGCAGTACAGGGTACTGAGAATATGTTGAGTTGTACGAAGAAGTTGTGTGAAGAAGGATGTAATATACTATGATTTATTAGCAGTTAACCTAGCATATTTGAACATAGCAATCAATATGGTTGAGGAATTGTGCAAAAATGCAAATAGTTGGATAAATTTGTAAAGGATCCCAGTGTGAGTTGCAATACTGATTATGTTTTAAACACAGTATCTCATACAGAGAGCAGAGTTGCAAGACACAGGAAATGAGATGGGTTCATTTATTCTGTATGTGTGTAAATAGGTGCCAAAATTAATAAGTAAAATGACACAAAAACAGGCAATGCTCTGATCCCAGTGTTCATTGTGTAGACGGAGTGGTTAGCTCAGCTGCTTGGTATTGAGGTGTGCAGTGCGTTGTTTTGAATAAAACAGCTTTATTTAAAACTGTCCATAGACTGAACTGTCTATAGGGGCAGCGCTTAACATAGCATTACATAGCTTTAGTGTGTTTGTAATGGGCATAGTTTGTAAATTACTTTTAATTCACAGAGTCTCTAAAAGACTTGAAAACACGAGCTCTTTGGATGAGTTAGCCTTGGTAGCATCAGTTGTGATTCCAGCTGTTAGTGTGCTACACTGCTGTTAAGGCAAATGAGAAGCTGGGCTCACAAATGTAAAACATACTGTACTCATAGCTGTTCTGACATAGCACTCTTTTACACTGCTGTGCTACTTTATCCAAGATAAGTAATGTAGTTAGCACAGCTAGATAATTAGATTTTCTGAGTACGTTAGATTAGCTTCTCTGCCATTACTTTTTAATGCTGATGCTCTTTTATGCTTTTTTAAAGACATGCACTTGCTTAATCAGCTCATTTTAGGTGAAGAGACTCTAGTGTCACTCTCAGTTCACCAGTGTCTTTAATTAGCCTGAAAGTGATGTCTATTGAAGGCAAACAATTTGGTTTGGTACAAGTTTGGTAGAACTTAAAAATTACTTTTTGCAGACAAGCAGAGTTTCAGTTTCAGATTTATTTGCAATGTAGTTAATAAATGTAATAAATAAGATGAATAAAAACATAAAACTTTAAACACAGGTTCATGAATTAGTTTTTCCTTGCAACATTGCATTCATTTTTATGCACACCTAAGCCGAAATGAACAACAAATTTTGCATTATGTAGTGGTAAGATATGCTTTGAATTGTAGTGGGGGTGAAGTAAAATATTAGGCATTGAAATGTAGTGGAGTTAAAATAAAAAATCATCAAAAATTAGAAATACTTTAGTACAAAACTACTTAATTACAGTAACAAATTACATTTATTTAGTTGTCCACCATTCTCTACGAATGAGTATCTTGATTTTTCATTTATCAAGTTTACTCTGACCTTTTTATTTAATGTTTAACTCAACAGTTCAGTGTAATTTAGCACTTTAGACTTTCTTGGTACTTGCCATAATGTTATAATAATAAGCGCGTACTGATTACCTCACTAATTGGAGTTTTAAACTCATAACTGCCCAATCAACAAAAGAAAGCATCACCAGTTATTCTTAGTTTCAGAAGAATGGACCCGCTGACAGTACAACTGTTCTTGGCTAACTTGCCCATGATCATGTGGTCTCTGGTCTCTGTTTAAAGCATCATGAGATTTCTAAGGGCTAGACTGCCTTCTTTAGCTCCATGTGGTTGAGTCAGCAACTATAGTTTTTATTCCTCTTCAAATTAAACTATGGCCAGTAGGCATTTAATCCACAGATTAGGATATTTCTCATCGATAGCCTTTGATTCAGCTTGTCACCAAAGCACTTGCTGTTGTCCCCCCATACTTTCAGAGGGTTTTAATATCTCCCTGAGTGAGAAAAGTGAATTCTGTACCCGTCCATCAGTGGATAGCCGCAATGGCCTCTCTCCATTATAGTTAATTGAGTTTGTCCCTCCATGTCATCGAATGGGCTTTCTTATCGGAGTCAACAGGGATCTGAGAGTAGACTACCTCTGCTGCAGTCCCACCATGTTAATCTCACATGTCAGTCTCACTTGTGAGACTGCAGCAAGCTGCAACTTTACAGCCTGAGAGTAGATGTCCAATAAGCAGCCAGTGTTCATTTTTAACATATTTATAAATTATACTGTACATTCATTTGTATTGTACATATACAGTATATTATTGTAATATGGTATTATATATTGTAATGTATATATTCTACCATGTTTAGCTTGCATATGTGCAGCATGTTTTCAGTTTTATAGTCCTGTATTTATTTGTGTTATTATGCGTGTGGTCTTGATCATTATTGGTTCCCAGGGGTGGGTGTTTGGAGCTCCCTGTTCAGATGATCTGGCTCCTTTCCACAGTCCCGGTCTCCCTCCAACATTAGCGTCAATGATTTGCATGCAGTGTTTGTCTTTGCTAATCACACCATGCTCTTCCAACAAGATTTGCAACATCAGAACATGGCTGTTCATCTAATTAAGGTGCTAATTGAATTAAATGGCTCTGGTAATGAGCAGATGAGCAGCATAAAAAGCAGAGAGTCAGAACAGGCTAATTAACAAAAGAGCCTGGCTTAATTATAACACTTAAAATACATGCAGCTCTGCCCTCCCATATTGTTAATTGGTGCAGGGGGAAATTTATGATAATTGGCATAATAATAATTGTTCGAGGAGACATATCTGAGGCTGCAGGCATAATTACAAAATACGACAGACAATCATGAGCTAGTGTTAATAAATACCCAGGGTATCTTAGGCCCTATTTATCTGGGGGTTTCATGAAATTAATTTAGTCTGTTCCTGCAGCTATTGTATTAGATTTCTTAGTGGAAACCTAAAAAGTTGTGATTACATTAGTACAGTAGACTAAAGCTTTGCCTTTTGGGGAAAAGACATATGCCATCATTTTTGTTATATACCCACTTCCATAAGTTATTTCATATTCTTTTTACATATCTACATTTATGCTGTATTGACAAGGTATAACAATATAAACCTTCTGGCTTTATAAGAGCAGATCCTCTCGGCAATATCAGATGTTACTCTCCTGGGCTGGATGTTTCAGCCCACACACTTAGCCCTGTAATGTTCCATTGTATTTTCAAACCACAATATAAAAAATTCCTAATGCTCACAAAATACAGGATCATGCCTCATTTACAAATGTAATTTGGGTTTAGGACTGTGCTCCAGTCTCCCTCTCATTTGGACTTCAACTACCTTCTCTCCTTCCCCATCTCTCTTTCTCTCTCTCTCTCTCTCTCACCCCCCTTTGGCTGATAGAGTGATTAGAGGTTATGAGAGCTGTTGGAGATTAGTCAAGCAGAGAGAGTGTAAATTGGCAAGGATGTTTTATCAGTGCATGTCACAATATATGAAAGCAGATGTGCGTGCTAGGAGCTGCTCTCCCACATTACGCTTGCAGAATAATTGAGATCTTTTTTATTCTCACAGATTACCGCTCTCACTGATCCTGCTGTCACATCAAAGTGAGCACTTCATTCGCCTTGTATGCACGCCAGATCTATTTTGCTTTCATAATGGGCTGATATTACCGCTGCACAAAGAGGATGAAGACATCAGTTTGATAGATAGGCAAAAGATTAAATGGGATCTTTATGACTTCTTTGATCATCAGTTTTGACTGCATGATAAGATGAGCCAAGTTGGCTGCTGATTTGTTCTTTATTGGACGCAAACATTAGCCGGGAGGGGGGGAGGGCTTGCTCTGATGCTTCTCATTTAAGGTGGAACTTGGCAGTCAGCGTCCACATCTTTTTTTTTTCTTGTGAAGGAAAAAAAGCACATGGCAGAAACATGTCTGTTCTGTATAGCAGGCACATCAGGACGACAATAGGTGCTGAAATGTAATGTCATGTTTTTTTAGTTTAGTTTTGGGTAAAGTATACAGGGACTACTTTTTTTAGATGGTGGAATTTGGTTTATTGTAAGTAACATACATTTGTAATGAATTTACACTATTGATTTATTGCTTAATTGTTTTATTTATTGCCTCTTAATTTTGTTATTTCCATTTGAAATGTGCTAAAGTGTAGGGTTTAATTCCCTTTGCTTTTTAAAAAAAATAAATATCTTTTTTTCCTTATTGACACAGACAGGGTGGGTTTTTTTTAAGGGGAATCTCACACAATCATATATACACATGTACCTAAACTCCACACAGACACGCTGTCAAAGATCTACTGGCTTTTAGAAATTCCACCTTAAACTGGGGCAGATTAAATGAGATTTTTTTTTCTGCTATGCAGATCAAGGCTTGGGCACTCAGCACTGACAGATACTAATGTCTAAATCAGCGTCCCAGACCAAACTGGGCCGTTGCTCTTGTTCGCCGTCGAAATGTCACCTGTTCCCATCCACCGATTTGCATAATGCAAAGTTTCTCACTCGTAAAATACAGATTAAGAGGGGAGATGGGGAGCCATTCGTAAAGCAGAGAGTCATTTCAGAGCTCTAGCCCCCAGTGATTAACTCACTCAGCACCATGGCCGCTGAAATGTTAATGCTACAGTATTAATTACATGCCTACAAACCGGTCGGCCACGCCATAATGACCTCTGCCTGCTGTAGTGCTTGAGTGCATGTGTCAAAATCACGGGTTTGAAACAGTGCTTCACATGCGAGTCGTACCTGCTGTGAACTGCATGGGGTTTCATGAAAGGTCTTTAAGGAAAGGTGTTCTGAAGGTTGAGTTATTCTTAGATGTGTTATATTACCATATATGGGAGGGGGCTTTCATAAATAATTATTTCTACTGATAATGTGAAGTTGCTTTACTACCACATCTCACCAAGTAAGTAAAGTAAAGTGTTTAAAAAAGAACTTATGGTTTTACACATGTGTAATCAGAAAGATGTTTTGAGAATGTGTCATTCTTGGCAAGGTTTCTTGTTATGAAAGATGATTTCCCATCTCAAAGGTCCCTTTCTTTCTTGTCATGTGATTACTGGTTAGGTATGGAAATGGTATGGAGATGGTTCCATAGCAGGATTTAGTGGTTTAGGATTTGCATTCTTCACTGGGTCAAATTTAGCTTGTTAGAGAATGACAGCTGACACAGAGACTAGTAAGTCAATGAATATGAATCTATTGTATATTTGTCTGAAACCTGTGGTATACAACTGCCGGGTTAAATGTCAAGTTTGGACAGGTTCAGTCACCATTATTCAAATATGGGTCAGGGTTGGGTTGTGTTCAAGTTCCCCTCCTCCACCTATATCAGATTTTACCCTCCAAAGCTAATCCTCTCGTTCCAGGACAGGACGACTATAAGAATGTCTAAATTTGATTTGTACTGCCAAAAAACTATTTTTGGTTTATATAAAAAAGACCCTGTAAACATTCATACAGGTAACACTCTGCTCTATCAACACTTTTCAGAGTGTGCAAACTATAGTATAGTGAATTTTGGCCAAAATGTTGCCAGATTATCAGTTATCAATTATTTTTCACCCTCCAATGTCCAGTGCAGAAATTCTTGCTGATACATGTCTGATGTGCGGATATGGATTTGTGCCATCTATAGTTTAATTCTTTTAAAAGTCTGCTTGGCAATTGACCTAGAGATAAAGAAACTGATTAATTAGAACTATTGATAAATCCAAATCTTTTGAGCATGAGATTAAAAATGGAATATAAGACCAGATTTTCTAACAGCAGAAAAACTGTTTTATTATCTTTCTATCTATCTCTCTCGCTATTTCATTCAGAACTTGGAGAAATTATGCTGCCAGATCTAATCATGGTGTGAGCCTCTGAGGTACTTATGAGGCGTCGTCCCAAAAGTGCCGTAGTGGGACCTCACTTGTCTTCTTGACAGCCTAACAATGGCCTTATTCAGGACTCCCATGACTGGCCCGCGACATACTAAACGCACAGAAAAGAGTGTGGAAGAGGAATCATGAGGAATGGAGCATGGCTTTGTGCTTGATAGTGCCCATTACGAGTTCTTCCTTGTGACTTAAGTGCAGCAGTGGTGGGCAGCTTAACGTGACTAACTTCAAGTGCTAAGTGACACCTGACCGCAGACTTCTGAAATGGTAGCCTTATTAAGGCACAGGGACACCTACCATCCCTGCTACTGCATGCAAGGATTGCTGCCGCTGCAGCGATAACGCTTGGTGACTGATAAAGTCGAGCAGTAATGGCTTTTTACTAATGAGAAAAGTGTCGCTGATTATGACGAATAGCCTTGGACCAACAGGCTAAGCTGCTACACAGGCCTCCAATTGTTAGCCAGGCGGGGTTTTGCATTTCATTATGGCTTCACTGATGTACAGCTTTTGCCTGCACTGTGTTGTGTGCACTAACAGCTTGCAAGCTGTTTTTTTCCCTGCTTATTTGACCTCAAATTTCCTTAATGTTGTATTTCAAACATATAATTATTTATATAGTAATATGATTGTACATTCTTTTGGATAGGTGTTTTAGAAGGACTTCAACGCATTATGGCCCCAGGTCCATGGAGTGTGTGCATACCTAGAAATGTATTTTATGACAGTTTTTTTTTCAAATAGCAATTTATAGAAATCGTTTTTGCTTTACACTGCATGTAAACCTACATACAATTGACAGACTACCCTGATGACCACTCAGTACATGGTGCTGTAGCACATGGTCTCTTGGTCTCATTTGAAAATATAATGACATTATGTGTTGTTGTGAAATATGTTTAGGGTTTAATATGTCACATTTGTATTAAATACTGCAAAAGTAAGCGGCTTATGGAAGATTGATTTTGCTTTGACTTTCAAGTGTTCAAGTGGGATTTTCAGTTAAAGACTTCATCCTTGCAAACAAATGGGCCTTTTTAGCAGTAGTTCCGTTTATTAAGATCATTTAGCCTTTTGTGACCTCCTTACTCTCTTGGAATTTGTGTTAAGCTAGTGAAGTTTAGCATGAAATAATAAATGGCTCTTTGAAAAGATGTGATAAATCAATTAATCATACACAGCCAACCATCAATTAATCATGCTTAGGTGCCAAGGCTAGTTTTTGCTAAATAAATCATATACATATGTATATAGCAACCGATAATTATACTTTAAAGACAGATTAAGACTAAGTTTAGGCAAGAAAAATGCCAATGCTGAGTCTCATGTGTAAGTCCAGGTAACCAATGAAAGTCAGTGACGAAGAATTTTTGAAGGGCCTGTTTAGAAACAGTTCTGGTCTCCTGATCTCTAATCACAAATGAACCTGAAGATCAATAGAACCTAAATTGGTCAAAAGTGCCATGATTTCTGATTGTTCACATTTTCATATAAAAATCAAAGTAATACATTTTACCCAACACTTTAACCACTTTGATATAAAAGCATTAATATAACCACTGTATAATAACATTATGTAGCATTATCCTTGATCCCTTATGGATATGGTTTAATAAATGTTGTTTTCTCACCACACCTGACTATGTAGATGTACTGTATAGCTTCTAACCCCTGACACTACCACCACCCCTGTAGATATGACATCTTGTACGTCTGCCTGTGTCAACCAGTACTTCATACAACTGGTACTTTTGTTATGCAAGTGTAGTGGCTCCCTGCATGTCGTCTGACCTGGAGGGGTATTTCAACAGATTGGAACAACCCAGTTGGCGAGCCCCTCAAACCCCAGGGTTAAACAAATGCTCAGTTTAAGAGTACGCTACTGTTTGAGAGATCACTCTTGGCGGTTAACCAACGAATACATTATGACTGCATTAGGAATATGTGCCTGCCGTTGCCATTACAGGCTTGCGCTTTGGGGAGTATGTGCGTGTGAGGGTCAGAGCAGAGGGCAAAGCTCATAAACGTCCCTGAAAGAAGGCAAATAATGGGATCCCTGATGTGGAACGGCTATTGAAAAGCTTACTTATGTAAATAAGGCTGAGATGTTGAAATCCATTATCCAACTCATTTGCATAAGCAGTTTCAAATAGTGTGTGTGGGGCAGTCTCACGCAAATGACACTCCCGCCAACATTCACTTACAGTATGCTCTCAGGTACATGGCGAAACTTGTAACGTTCCAACACACTCCTACCCTCAGTCACTCCTCCTACATGCACTCTTGGACGTGCGTGCCAATATTCTAACTGTCATTGTTATCCCCTTTCATGGACTACTCAAGGTTTTGACTTTTTCTCATCTTACCCCTTGTGATCTCCCTATCACCTCCAACAGAAGCAACACAATATTAGCCAATCATCTTTGATAGATGAAGCATGGAAATTAGTGCCAGAGTTAAAGTGATAACTGCAACCACACACTAACATCCCATTATGGCAGGCCTAATTGATGAGCTCATTAGGGTCATTATTAGAGAAATTGATTTCAAATAGGCACTTAAATCCAGCCTGCTAAAAAGGTGGAGGAGAAACCCTCCACAGTGCCCACTAAAGTAGCTAAAATACATAATGGAGCAAGTAATTTAATAGGCTTTCTTTAATTAATTATTTGCGATTGTTGAGAACGGTCATATAATAAGATGCCACGTATGTAGTTAAAACATTTATGCACCAAATCAACCTTCCAACAGCTTAGCAACATTAATGACTGTTCATTGTGTGTGCCCTCCTATAATTAATTAATTAACCCTAATCTTAGACATTCAATTACTCATGTGAAGTGGTTAATTTAAAGGTCTACAAAGTATTTCTTGATTGCGGCTGTGAGAAAGAGCCTTTCTTTTTTCATTTGTCCCCTTGTTCCTTTTCTAATGCTTCTAAATAGAAAGAAAATTTTGCTGTACAAAATTCAATACACATGTATGTGCTTTCAACATTACTTCGCTTCTTCTGTACTTCTGTCTGACCTGATCTCTGATTCCATACAGGCTCCATTTTACAATACCCCTTTAGTTTTATTACTCAGTTAAAGGGTGGACACTCTCCATAAACTCTGTTATTGAAGCAATTATACTGGCTTTTAGATTCCCTTTTTATTGTCTTTGTGCCCTGAATTTGTGTTTTCTTCTCTAGTTTACGATGATGTCAATCATACACTGTTATCTCTTTTACCGTACTGTTATAAACACGAATGTAGAATTCAAACTACTTTATTATTTAGTATGGGTTTTACAGAGGAACTGATTTAATTCACATTTCTTTCTGTACATTTTCACATTTTTGTCAATGCTCATTAGTAAAATATGATGGATCATGTGGAGCGTACAAAAGTTAGAGAGCCTCCTGTTATTTACTTCTTCAATACTCCCATTAAGCACAAGTTATTTATTTTTCAGAGTCAGCAAAAGAAGCATCACACACAATCCTATAACATTTTATGAAATGTCATCTTTTTCAGTATTTAGTTCTTTTTCACTTTTTGCCTTTATTCCACCTTCCATTCTTTTCAGGAGGTACTGTATCCTTACAGATCTTCAGAATCTACAGGGATATTTTTCCACCTCTCCAAGACTTCCATCCCTAGACCTGAAGATGAATAATTTTCTGTACCAACCAGAAATCTGTCTAAGAAGCTGGTTGCCCTTTTTTTATCCTAAACACATTTAATAGTGTTGAGATCTGGACTCTGAAGTGGTCTGTCCATTATTCTGAAAAAAAAACAAAAAAAAAAACAGTGTTTTGGGTTGATTTGCAGATGTTCTTCTTTAAGGTCTATTTTCTGTTCTCAGTACGGGCTTCTTGACAGCTGGACATCCTAGCTTTAGGTCTCACGGATGGACAGAAACACCTGTTGATTTGGTCAGATCTGAAGCAGGAGTGATTTCCTTTCAGATTGAAAATGTTATGCACTGTTTATTTGATTGGTGACAGTTTTTGGTGGTCTACCAGATCTTGTACAGTTGTTAGGGTCCCTGTTTTTTTTTGTATCTTTTAAAAAAAATTTTTACTCGTTTTTCTTTCTTCTCAGATTGTACTATATCTTATGCATTATGTTATATATTATATTATATCTAATACATCTTAGAAAATGTACTTGACGGATGTAAAATGACGGATGACTTTTGGGTAGTATTGTATGAAATTAACATAACACAGGAAACTTTTAAACCTAGGAATTTGAAAATTTGTATTGTTGAATGTTAAAAGCTGTACTGTGAACATAAGTTTACACTACCACTGGGTATGGTAACCAGGTTCTTCTTCTGTTTAAAGTAATATTCAGAAGTAGACTATTATAAACTTCAATATATTTTAAAGCAAAGTAAAAGAAGGAGTCGAGCCTAAAATGCTGAGTATGAGTGGTGGGTTGGTATTCCTGGTATTTATTTAAAACCATAGCACACAAGGAGCATTACCTCCAAATCTAACTGACCTGATGCTGTGCTTAGTCTAGGCTTGTGGACTGCTTGTGCTGTGACATTTCATACAAAATGCATATGGTGTGTATAAAATTGTTGTCTATTATCCACAAAGAACTATGGGATAGTATAAAAGGCATGCACTTTAAGTATGAGGTGTTGCTGAGTTTACAGTTCTAAATATTTTGTGTGATGCTTGTTTCTGTGGCATGTGTCCATGTACCAGCTACCAATCCACTGCATATCACTTGTTTAGTGAATTTCAGCAGTACAGTTTCTGTTCCAGTGTTGAGAAGACATTATTGTAATGGTTATGATTCTTCTGTTTACATTATAAAGGAATAGTGTTGAGTGTTGAGTGTTGAGATATTACAGTTTGAAAACCTGTTTTTGGGAGTTGCTTATTTTATTTTTTAAGTTCTACAAAATCTGTAGTGGTATAAAAGACTGTTTGCCACTACTGGGGCATGGGCTATTACTAAGGGTTTACCCCTCTTTTCAAGAAGCACCTCTAAATCTTGTGTGGGCTTCTCTAAGCCACAGGAAGTCCATCTTCAACTGTCCCTCTCAGTTGATTCGATGTGTTTAAATTGGATCCTGGGTGCATTGATATTTCAGCTATCCATATTGTGCTCTGAGTAAGGATTACACGTTTAGAGGGAGCAGATCATTCGCCGGCATAAAGGTGGTCTCAGCTTGGCGGAGCCCTTATCAGCCGAGGAAAGACTCCAACGCATTCAGAACACTAAAATCCCATTTAATTGAATTTCTTTTTAGACATACAAGCTTAGAGTTTTTTGGCATTCAATTTAACTCGGCCTTTCGTGGTGCTTAAATTCCTCCCATCATAAAAGGGCAGGCCACAAAGGAACTTGCAAATACCTTATTTATCAAATAGCTTTTTTTGCACTGTCTACCCCTTCCATGTCAGTTATTATATCATTTCAATGAATACTAGCTGGAAATGGGGTTATCGCTGAAAATATATATATATATTTATATATTTCTTTCAAGGACTGATTTAGTGTGTTTAAAAAACTCACTGGTGGGAGGCTATTCAGAGCAACGCTACCGTGCTGACAAGCAGCACATCATGAACGAGTGCTATAGCCGATGCTATCTCCCTCCTCTGATGTATGTAATGCATTGGCAGTGAGGTCTTTCAGAGTGTGCCGGAGCTTCTGCTGAATGTAGGCTCTTACAAATGTGGAGTGGGTCACAACATGGCGTCAGCCGAGGCAGTTTATTCAGCAAGGCAACACTATTCATAATCTGTATCTCGCATTCACATGCCTAGAGAGGAATATCATTTTTTTGTGCTTCTCAGATGATAAAGAACATGGAGAACTGGAGAGGGCCAGCTGCTGTCCTACATTTGAATTAGTCTGGAATCACCTATCTATGCTCTCACTTAGACCACCAGACATATTGCCCCTTAGGAGGCGATTTGTCATTCTTTAGTGGTCAAAGAGCACTTGATTTGTTGGAGGTAGAAGAAAAGTTCTAGAATTTATATTTACATGTTTTCTTTTGCCTGAAACTCATATATTACATTTTTACCCATCTTATGTTCAGATATCTATTTACTCAGTTTTTACTGTTTTACACCCAGTGAGTGCTGGGATCCAATGAATGAATAAACCTAAAAGGTTTCCAGGTGTCCAGACACAGGTTCAAAAGTGCAGCACGGGTTTGTTTTATGTAAGGGGAAACACGGTGGACGGCAGTAACAGAAGAAAGTCTGAAGTGTAGATGTGTTTTGGTGTTTATAAAAGGGCAGAGGAAAATTTGATTGAAGATGGTCACTCTATCTGCTTTGCATGCAGAATGGTTGTGAAAGGGGACAAATCTTAAAAAAGGCCTCTTCATGACCACCGCTGACAAATCACGCTACCTTTCTACAGGTTTGAACAGTTTTAACCACCATTAATTTTAATGTACATTCAAATTGCTTTTCATATATTTACCTAATATATTTGTTGCTGCTAATTTTACATTTGGTTTCCAATATAAAACCTTTGATCTCTGATGGTTTGTATCAGTACATTTTGGACATTTTCAGCACGTTTTAAAAATACCACAATAATACTGATAACCGTGATACTTTTTGGTTTCAACAGTCGTGATATTAAAATTTCAAATCCTTTCATGTCTAATGGACTGATATTCTATAGTGTTTTGTCTTTCTTCTTTGATGAACTTAGGCTGCAGGCTAATTGCAAAGTCTGCAGTGTGTGCTCACACCTCTCCACTTGGGTCCATTTTGTTGATGTTTTCTGTCCCTCCATTTTGAAAGTATTTGCCGTGCTGAATGACTTCCTCTTTAATGAAACCCTTGACTGCTTTAGTGCAGAATGTGATTTAAACACGTTGTGGACAGCTATGATTCAAAAACTTGGTTCTGCATCAGTACAGCGCCTTATCTGAAGACTCTTCATGCACAGTTGCCCAAATGACAGTTTAATGGCCCACTGTAAAGGCTACTTATTTGATATCTGTATTCACTGGCTAATGATGATAGGGTGGGGGTTGAGGATAAGGTTAGTGGGCAGACAGATGCTATGTTCTAAATGCTTCCCAGTTTTATATATGGTGTATTTTTCTCATGTTATGTTATGTTGTAGTATGTACCACTAGATTTGTCTGTAGATTTGTAAACTACAGTTTCTAAGATGAGCTACACGCTATTGTCTATTGTCTTTGTTTAAGATGAAGTAAATCTGCCTCTGAGGCAGACGTTTTTATTTATATGAATTTTCTCTGATTAAATTTCTTAAACTCACCTAATTGTTTTAGTTACTTACTGAGTGAATATTCCTAAATGGTCCACACAATGCAATATTAAGATAAGTTATTAAAAGCCTAAAGAGACTTCCTTAATGCATGTCTTTGTTTTCAGATATACGTAGTTAGGCTGCACTCTTCTTGTCTTGTTGTTCATTTATTATAGAACCAAATAACATTAAAGCAGTTGGAAAAAGCTTTAAAAGATTGAGACATTAGCTGTCTATTCAAATCTATCAGCATTAAATACGGTTGTACAGATAAAAGTGGTCTCAACTTTTGTACCCATCATTCCCTCTTCTTACAAATGACATTTTGAATAGCACCTAAATGCATGTGGTCTCAAAAGCTCAGGTCAAGGGCAGCCTCAGCATGTGCCCCTTTCAATGAATTTAACAGACCTCTCCAATATCATGCTGCCCTAACCAGCTCCGTCTGTGCAAAGTGACAAAAGCAAGCCGCACCCCAAGACATTTATGCCATCAGTACGGCCTGCTCCCCTGGTGCAAACCTAAGTGATATCCACATCATTGCCCAGCACTGTTATTCAACCCCAGGTCACTGACTAGCTGAACTGACCACATGCAGCACACATGGAGTGGCTTGCTCGGCAGTGGACGCCCAGTGGTCACCTCATCAGCGGCTAATGCAGTCGCTCACCTTCAGAGAGCAGAGGCCCAAAGTCTATGAATTATTACAATCCAAGTCAATCTTGGCATGCTGGCAGTGGGCCCTGGAGTGTGAAGGCTTTTGTCTGCTGTTTAAGTTACCATGGAAGATGAAATAGTCACAGCGCCACCGTGGCTTGGCCCGACGCTCCCTTATCGGCCCCGGCTTGTATCTTCTATCTTCAGAGAATGTTTTGTCTTTTTACTTGCTATCACTGTTGTATAAATGGAAAAAAAGGAATCTCATTTCTCTTGCTTGCCTTTTGGCGCGCCTTTTTTTGCCTGTGATGGAAGCGATGCCACGAGCGGGCGAGCGGGCGGCACAGAGCCAGCACTGCGACACTGGATCACTCAATGTCCTCTCAGTGCCAGTCACCTGGCGCCATATCACTGGCAGATGCAGAAGATGAAAAGAGCAGCTACTTTTAACATATGCCTTTTTATTTTTTAATGTTTAACAGCATCTTATTTCGGGATATGCTTTAGACAGTAGTACTGTAGTGGGTTGTGGTTTGCATATTTTGTAGATATAATGTTATAAATACCTTGTTAGTAAATTGTGCCATTTTAAAAATGATTAAGAGAGTTATATTAATTATTTACTCATGTGTAACTTGGAGTGGTGTACATTAAGAAAGTAAATGTAATCCATTATGGTACTTAAGTAGTTTTTTCATGTATCTGTACATTAAAGTACTGAAGTGTTTTCATTTTGGATGACTTTTTACTTGAACTCCACTACATTTCAAAGTCACATATCTTTGCTTTTTACTTTTTACTACATTATGCTAATGTTTTTGCTCCTTTCAGCCTAATGGATGGAAAAAAAAGTAAAGGGAACCTCATTTGTGAACCTGTCTTTAAAGTTTTTATGTTTTTAATAAACTTAAACTAAGTTGCACATAAATCTTAAACTAAAGCTTTGCTTGCTTGTTTCTTCTGCCTAACAGAAACCTCTCTTTCAGTGTTTAGTGATTATGATCATTTGAATAGACATCAGTGTAAGACTAATTAATGAGCTTCTATTAAAGACTGGTGGACTGAGAGTGACACAAGTCTCTTCACCTAAAATGAGTTGATTGAGAGTCTAGTTCCAAAAAAAACAATAATAGGACATTAGAGGCATAATAAATCAGGCTTTTAGGCTTTTCTAAATACTTTTACTCTCCATACTTAAGTACATTTGAAGGTAAATACTTAATACTTTTACTTAAGTGGAAGTCTAAAATGAGGACTTTTACTTTTACTGGAGGAATATTTCACCCTGGGTATCTTTACCTTAACTCAGGTACATGGTTAGTGTACTTTGTCCACCACTGATAAAGATACATATGGAATTACCAGTAAAAACATCAATTTGTTAGGTCCTAATCAATGGTAATCCTCAGTACAGAATATTTTCTAGATGGCAGATGGTCTAGAAAAAGCTAAAATAATAAAAAAACATTAATATTTATATATTCAAAACAAATAACTTAGCTCAATAAATTCTTCATTAATTAAAACCGGTGTGCTGCTGAAAGAATTCAGCAAATGCATGCAATGGCTTTGGGGGTATTAAGGAGACAACCGGAACCAAACTCAAAACGTGAGATATCTACAGAGCACTGTATGTTAAAGCAAAAAATTAATTGTGCTTTTGTCCATCGTATGCACACACCATCTGATGTATACAACCCACACACTTATAAGCACATATGAGCACACACACCTGCCACACTCACGCACACTTCCTTTGTCATTCCTACACACATATTCTTCATGTCGAATAATCTTAAATTGGATCTGCTCTGTGATATTTTTTTTAATTATCTGTGAAGCCCGGTCCTTTTCAGCAAAATAATTCTAAAGTTATGAAGCAGAAATAATAGCCCACATGGCCTGTGAGGTTCTATATCTCTGTGGTTTTAACTTTATCTCTAGCCGGTAAGTGCTCACTGCATCCTGATCTCTAGTACAAAGGGAGAAAGTTTGCCATTAATCTAACGCTGCCCAAGGCACAGTTTGCATGCACCCACTTTTGGAAGATGCATCACTCTGGTTAGTGTCAGGTTTCCAAAGAAACCTGGAGTTTCTTTAGTTTACTCACCAGACGATGAACATGGAAGATATATGTGTACTACACAATATACTTATAATTCACTTCACACATCCCAAATTTAGGAAGTAGATAGCACTTGCGAGTCTTTGCTGAAGAAGCTTATATGTTCCCCATCTATACTTCATCTGGATTGTTTTCCATTTTGGAGTCATCCAAAATTATGTCATTGATAATAAAAGAGCACTTTATGCATTACTGCTGTGTGAGCATTGGTACGTGGTTTTGTTTTGGGTGTGTTAAATGTTAAATAAAAATTTTGTTTGCTTGCTACATAATATTCACATAACGTTAAACGAGTATAGATTTAGCCAGAGGGCACTGTTCCCCAGCTGCGAGTAGCAGCATTAAGTTTACTGATTTCATAAAAGGAATTGATCCATTGATCGCTGAGTACTAAATAGAGTACTACATATAATTCAGTTCACCCTGAGAGAAATACAAAAAGACAAAATGCACAGATAAAAGTCAGCAATGAATTAAATTAGATACCCTAACAGGACATTCATAAATCGACTTCTTCATAATAATCACAGTAAACTGTAATTCGGTTGTCAATTAAAAAAACTGTGTCTTAATTAGTGTTGGGAGTTTATAGGCATGAGCTGACAATTCCTGCAACCACTTAAAAACTTATTATATAGTAAATTGTATTATTCAATGACTACATAGGAAACAAGAAGACTGTTATTCCTTAGGTATGCTCTAAAAATAGCTTTCTGGATCTGCTGGCAGGACCTGGTAACCTAACAGGTTAACTGTAGTGGTTAAAATTGTGGCTTTAGGATGAATTCAGTAGCTCACATTTGTAGCAGAATGTAACTATTGTGATCTTCATGTTGGGCCTTGTGCTCTGTTCTGTCATTATTCTTCATCTGTACTTTTTATTCAGTGATCCATAATAACATGACTCATTTTGTCCCATATTTGAACCTCAAACCAAATGAGTAGTAAAGCTTTCCTGAAGTACACTTACAGAAGTCTTTTCTTATCAGCAAGACACCTTATGGTACCTTACTTACCTCACTCAGACAGTAAAAATGGCCCAATCAACTTTTTCCTCAAACATTAGCGGCCCACGGCTGATAAAGCCATTAACAGTACACTTAGCTTAACACTTCAGTGTTTTCAGTTAATATACCATTTTGAAATTTAGAGTGCATTATCATTAAAAGCTCTTTAGTCTCCCATTAGCTATGAATTGCTCTCCAAGATTCCTAGCAACATGGATTACCAAGACAGTGTCTTCAAAGCCTGCCCATGAGTGGTAGAATATTTTACTCAAAAATGACTGTATTTGCCAATTAAATCACGCGTTATGAAGTGCATGGCACAGTGTGCTCATTAGTGCTTGGGTGTATTTGTAAAAGGCTTCGCTGGAAGCTTTTCTTGATGTGCCAATAGTTTGTCAGTGTATGCGCAGATTATAGTAGGGTGACAGTTCAATTTTTGCTATAGTCAGTTCAGCAAAAAATATAAGTGCTTTTGTAGTGTAGTATATTGTAATGGGCATATAATTCTGGGTACAAACAACTTTGTTTTGTGCTACAGCATGATTGGTTTGAAGTGCAGCCTCCTAAATTTCTCAGCTTTAAATCCTAGCTCAGTCCCTGCACTGCATCTTAAAATGAGCTACGAGCAGAATCTCATACTTTCTCTCAGCCCTTTCAGCTCATCACATCTTCAAATGATCCGTGATATCGGCAGCTTTATGCCTGCTGTGTACCCTGCCTTCTTATCTCCATATAGGGTTTTGGTCAATAAGCAATTAGCATTTTATGACAAACTGCTCACTAACATCAAGGGAGGGTGGCAGGTTGCCATCAGAGATGGGTTTTATAGTGGGATTCTAGTCATGTCTGGGAGACAGAAGTCAATGTTTATTGCCATGGCAATTACATGCCCTCTAAATGTCCATAAAAAATAATTTAACATGAGAAGCAATTAGCCTGCTGTTTACTCACTAACAAAGGAGGCTAAATGAGTTGGTAAATACTAAAATCAAGAAAGCATGTCTTTTACTAGCGCTATTCAAGGTGTGTTCATATACAGTGTTTTCAGTAGGACGTGATGCAGTTTAAATCATTAGTGCATCAGCTTCCATTCATTTTTACAGAGTCCCAGAAAATGAAAGTAGTTTGTAGTTTGTATTGATGTATAAGGCTAATAGCTAAAAAAAAGGATAAAATATAAAAAAATTAGGCAAGCTGCCACTAATTAGCACAGTCATTAAAGATGCAACAACTCGTCTTGAGCCCAAATGACCATTCACTTTATTAGAAGCACCTACTTTGCACTAGTGGCTGCAATATTAGGCTCACCTGCCTTATATGTGCATTGTATAAATTTACCGGTGTTTGAGCAAAAATTCTAAAATGACTCAAACTGGTTAATACTCACCACCTAACATGTGACAGTCAATTATAAGTCTTAATATATTAAAAAAAAATACATCAGTCATAGACATTGTTTCCACAACCATGCATTAAATAGCTGTGCAAACTCAGTCTTTATACCCACTGTTTTTTTATTGCCTGGGCCTATACTGGCAGCAGGATGCAGTGTTTGTGTGCCACGGGCTACCTTATTTTCCCTCTCCTGGCTGTAGCTTTGAGCCGGACCATCCCAGCTGCTTAATAGCACACTGACAGCAAAGGAATAATTCACAAGTGGAGCTAATCAAAGGTGAAAAGGGAGAATCAGTAAATGTCGTATCCTTTTGCCACTTTCATCAATCCAGCTAACTGAATTTGAACTAAAGCTGAGCAAATTTTACGGGGAAGGAAATTAATATGTAACACATCTGAGGTCTGGCCAGAGCCGGCGGAATTGGAAAAGTCTGCATTATATCAGAGAGGCAGATTATTGGAAAGACAATTGGGGCCGTCGGTGTAATCAGAAAACAGTGAGGTGTGTCTATCTTATGATGACACTGTGACCTAGTGGGTTCATGGCGAAGGAAATTTTTTCTCCCTTTTTTTCAATTCAATCACTCGGGCCATCCGCCCTGCTGCGCGAATCTGTTGGCCCCCACACATGACAGTATCAATTCAATTACCCTGAAAATGGATACATATTCAGGGTCTAAGAGGGAGCCGTGAACAATGCCGAGAAAGAGGAGGGAAGACAAAGAAATCCACATTTACCCTGTAATAAGTTTCATTTGGAGTCGGTTTGAAAACAATTCGCTTGTGCATTTGTCCCTGTCAGATCGCATTATCCGCAAATGAAGTTTACAAAATATCAATTCAATTTCTATAACAGGAGCCTGTGGCAAAACACATTGGGGGCTGAATTGACCATATCATAACATCTGAGGGGCCCCTGGTGGCTTTCAAATATTTTCAGTCAGAGGCAATCAAAACCAGTGCGGCTCATGCTAATCTGTTCAATTTCATCCTTTAGACTGGTGTCTTTCCCCCATAAACACATACCCTTGCACTCAGGGAAACCTCAGCACCATGCTTCGCAGAGGCCAACCAGAGACAACCTTGCAACTATTGTGACTTTTTTTATTTGCCCCTTTGCTCCAGACACATTTTAAGGGCAGTGTGTTTTCCCCCTGTTATTCTTGTCTTTTCTTTCTTATCATTTTCTTGGGAAAGGATAGATGGGATTCAGTGACTAATCCTATCTTTTCATTTTCTGTACACTTTGTATTTTTCTTCTAAAGTGGAGACGGCCCATGGTACATGTTTTGCACCGCGTTAAGCAGTTAGGTAGTTGGACATTATGCTATATACGCTTCTGTGGATAATAGTAAATTCACTGAGATACACTGGTAATTGTGAGACCCATCCCGTCTCTGAGGTTAAATCTCTGAAGAACGATGGGCACCCTTAACATGCATCAGCAGACTGTTTTCTTTGATGTGCTTTATAAAAACAGGACTTTCTGCACTGAATTGACCCTCATTTGTATAACATCACTATATGAATAAATAGGCAAAACAGAGAAAGAGCCTTGTGGATCTGTTGCTAATGCAGACCAGAAACAATGCACAGGATAAATTGAAAGTTGCAACAGATTGCAAATTATAAGCTGTGTACACCTGATAATACACCATGTGATTATTTCACAGAGCAGACGTACCAGCTACTCCTTCCAAAAATAAATGACATGGAAATTGTTTGGTCACTTACATGGATTTTATCAAACATTATCTAATAGAATAAAAGGCTTAGCTCTCTGTATTTAGCTCATCCCATTTGCTCTCCCTGGGAGGTACATTGCTGTCAGCATGTCCTTGTGGAGCGTGATGATGACGTTTTGACCTGAAGACAGCAACATCGTCTGTCTTTTTGTTGTTATTATTATTTATTCACTTTCCAGGCAGTCGCTAATGTGGCCGGGAGGGTGACGTGCCAATGATTGCAAATTAAAGATCTGAAACTTCCTTGATACGTCTCAGTGGGAAACGCAGAGTGTTGCCGCCTCTTACTGATGTCAAAATGGCTTGCCGCGTTATGAAATTATTCACAGATACAGGCCGTAATTACCGTCGTCTCGGGTCCGTGCTCCGCCAGCACACAAATGCCTCTGCAAAGTGTCTTTAAAAATGGTGTTTAACAAATCAATTTGAAAATGCTTACCTTGTAAAACACTGCGATTGTTCCAGTCACTCCTGATCAGACACTGCTGAGTGTTCATCTATTAGAGTCCTAACAAACAGGCTTTACGGAGCAGCAGTGTGGAAATGTGTAATTGGGAAAATATCAAAGAGACGACATGGTTGTATCTTTTTATTGATCCCGGTGACTTCTCTTTGCCTTCTGGCAAACCATCTCTGCTCATGTCATTTGTTGTCCTTTAGTTTTGTATGAATATGCCCTCATTCCATACACAGTCAAATCGGGGTGTGAACAGTCTGTTTTCTGTTATAGATTTTTAACATAATCTGAGCAAGTCAGTGGGTTTTCCAGAGAATGTTTTATGCTCGTTCCTGTTTGAGTTTGACACCAATTCTGTACCAGCTTCAAAGCTGAGTCCTAAAAGTCATTGCTCTCTGCTCTCGGTTTTCTTAATATAAATAATCTTATTTCACATTTCAACTGTCCAGTTTCACTACTGCAAATTTACTTTTTTCTTTGTCTATTGCCCTTTCTCAGTAAGGGCTTCTTTACAGCTAGACATTTTTACGGACCCATAGTGTTAAGTTGTCTTCTGACAGAAACACGTATTGAAGCAGGAGTAGGGCTTGATTTTCTTCTGTTTAAAAACTGTTCATGTAAAGACACCTCTGGTAGATGAACAGGTGTTGACTGTGTTGAGGTCTCATTTTCTTATTGTTTTTTTTTTCTTGTCGTTTACAAATATCTTCTTTAGCCAGATCCATGTGAGAACAAAAGAGTTTAGTTAAATTAAGTTGAGTTTGGGTAGTTGATGTTAGATGTTAGTTGGTGATATATTTGAGAAGCAACATAATGTCAGTGACTTCTTTGGGAACAACTTTTGTTCAGAGAACACAGCTATAACTCTGTACGATTACTTAAAGTAAAGAAAGGTCAGAATTCAACTGTGACAGGTTTGATATTATATACAGGTTTGATACTGCAAGTCTTTGTCCCTGCTTTTCTGGTTTATTAGCAATTTGCACATAATGGCTATTTTGGAAATTAAATAAACAAGAGCACAGAGTGCAAATATACAGTACTGTACATCTGTTTAAACATGCAAGGTCTCTGACTCAAGTGCATCTTGGACATCACAGTCTTGCAACAGTTCCTGATACAGTATGTGAAAGCTTAGAGTTCTGGGACCACTGCCAAACAAAGAGGAAGGCAGATTTGACCTGAGAAGCATTTGCATGTTAAGTGCAGTCAATCTGAATTGATCAGAGCCAAATTAAATGCAATGGGTTTCAATATTTTCCCTGTTCACACATTAGCCTTCTACGTGCAACATATGGATGTATTGAATTCAGATTAGTAACCTAAGCATGGACTTAGACAAAGAGGAACTTATCTTTAATTAAAATCATGCAGTGGGACCCCTAAGTCCTATTCTGAAGCTGTTGTTGCATTTAGAGTAATCATGATGCTAAAGGGTGGTTGCTTCTTTTCAATAGTGTGCATCTCAAGGGGTGGTACAATTGAGCCCTGCCTTGCCTTGACTTGACTTTAACGAACCTTGACCCAGTTTTACAAATACGTCATTTTATTTAATGCCCCACCTAAATTTTCCAGATCCAGTTCCAGTTTTTGTGTTTTTTTTACTATGAACTGGCAGACAAATGATGTTAGTCTAGTCTTTGGAGAGATTTTTGGAGTTGTTTTTTTATTTGAGTTTGGTGTAGGGAATGACAGATCTGCCAAAGTACTGATTAGAGTTTGCAGTATGTATATATCAGCTATTTGTGTTTTTCTCCCTCACATAAAATAACTGCTCCCAGCCAATACTAGATTTCCAACTTTTTTTAATAGTGCTTGTTATTAAGGCTTACTATACCGACATTTGTAGCGTAGCTCGTCAGTGCCTCCTACTTGTGTTAGGTTGGAATTAAATTTAAGAGAACTCAATAGCCATTGTTCCAATTTAACTTGTAGGAATAAAATGACACTTTAGCTTAATATTACATTAACTAAGACCCGAGATCAGTGCTCCATGATTGTAACAGAAAGTTCAGATAACAACCATCTAACATGGCTGCTTTACCTAAAGCCATGGTATGGTGTGGAATACCATTGTGGAAACTTTCCTCATTGATGGAACACTAAGAGCAGACCGTTACACAAGGCGTTAGATTAAGTGTTTCTTTGATCTCTGTCAGAGGATGGAACATTTTCTGATTTTTATTCATGATTCACCAAATCAGGATTGGTGAAATCAGGATTGGTGAAAAATTCTAGCCTTAATTCTTGATCATGGTGGGCAGCATCTTAAACACATTCCATAGACCTTATGGTCAGTTTTGTGGTGTCATATAAAAGCTCTGTTTAAACAGCAGCATGAATTATGTTTTATTAACATAAAGCACAGCATTGGTGTACTGGTAAAATCCTCTGACAGTTTGATGTGATGCACACCAGCCTTCCCATTTGAACAACTAAAGCTGAATTCAGAAAGGCAGCATTTAACAGATATTCCCATCTGCTAAACCATTTTCATTTATATGGGTGTTTCTTTACTTTGTACCAGAAGAGAAAAAAAACTGATTAGCTTCAGTTTCTTACATTAGTATTATCAGTCAAAATTAAAATCCTTTAGTGCAGTTAAGTGGCATATTACACTCTGTGTTAAGGTACATTTATTTGCTATGTTGCAGTATTTCCCCACATATACTGACCTTGCTCACTGCAATCCATCTAAACTGAATATACTTGCCTTATCAGACTGGCATATGTTATGCTCCAATTGCTACTTACATCACCTGATATTTTGCTGTCTTGTGTCTGTGTTTGTGTGTGTGTGTCTGTGTGTATGTGTGTTTCATCTAAATAATAACACGATAGCAAGGCTCAGTTACACTTATCTTCAAAGAATAGTTGCACAAATAGTTGCACCTATAAGGAATCAATTCAATCAGGTTTTAGGCCCTGCATCACTCTGCCTCCACCCCTACTGCAAAATCTACAGAAACTGTGAAGATTTTTAAGCTGCAGAGGACGAATTATCACAGGACCTTTTCCAACACAATGCCAAGATGTCTGGCATATTGGGTTAGCAAACATAGTGACCCAGTGCCATACTGAAAGACACTATTTCTGTATGTGTAGCTCAATAAGTATTGCCCATATCAGTCTAAATCACTTTATCATTATTTCTGGTCTGACTCTTAAGCATGTTATGTGATGATACTCATCACCTGTGCAATGTACATAGTACATATGGATTAAATAGAGCTTCAATACAAATGATTTGCCTTGATTATGTTTAATAATTAAGTCTCCAGAGGAAATGTTTCAGCTCTAGATATATGTATCAAAGTATCAAGGTCGAAGAGTAAAAAGACATCAATGTGAAAATGAAGAAAAAGCGAATAAATGTGTCTGCAGCCACAAACATGCATAAATACACATTCACTGTCTCATTGAGTAAAAAATTGCTGAATTGAGAAATGTACCCCCAAGATGAAAATGATTAGAGGAGAGAAGAGCAAATGTAGCATGCACGACTCTGATCGGACCATTTTACAAACACTGTTTTCTGTCATCTGGATGTATGTTTCTCTGGCTCACAGCTTTAGTGGAGAAATATGAAAATTTGCCATATCATTCCTAATAATGTGCTATTTTTACTAGTTTTACTCTGCCCATCCTGTATACAGCAAACATATAAATCTTTCCCAAGCCACCTTATGTCCTGTGGTAAACCAAAATCAACCAAAATCAATCTTAGTTCCCACTGTGCTGTGTCTAAACATACCTCTAAACATCGCTTATAAGATCTACAGTATGTTGATACTTAACCTAAGGTTATGCGTAAGTCCTGATCAGCTAAATGCCATTCCTTTACCAGTCCTCATTTTCCTCCTCACCTAACAGACATTGCTCTTGAACCTCTTAAACTGATTTCCACTGAGAGTAAACATGGTTGAAAGTGTTTAAGAGTATTCAGCTCAGTAATGTGCCTTATTGGCATGTCTGTAAATAGGATAATTTCTGAAATTTAGTCTCAATGAGCCGCCATCGCTTTCCCTGATTTATTGACAAACAGGCATTGCCTCCCTGCTCGAGATAATTGGAGAAGCCATCTCATTAGATGGGGGAGAGTCTGTGATCTGGAGCAAATCTTGGGCGAGAAGATAATTAATTATGAGTGCTGGTGCCACTGTCACATGGAGTGCACCCAAGACAGGGTCGGTAGAGGTTGGTTGGAGCGCGCCTGTGAGCCGTTTCTTCCCATCTGCCTCACAGCAATTCAGGCAACTGCAATCAGCAGGAGCCGAATACTGACAAGTAATTAACAATGTCAATCGAACGGAGAGACGGAATTTATAATAATTATTTCATCAACATGGTGATGATCTTGTAGCAAATCCCATTGCAGAGGAAAGGTTAATTACTTGCCATTGCGCAACATCAGAGCAGCAGCTGTGGTACAGCCCAAGGCTTGTTTTAACTGTTAGTGAGCTAATTAATTAACAACGCATTTGTGATTCTTGTGGCATGAAATATAGAAATATTTGCTTTACCTTTATGCCTAGAGTCCCATAACAGTGTTTAACCCTGAATGTTTGTCAGTACTGATATATTATGGAATCTGCTTGATTTGGGTGCAAATGGGAATGTCAACATTAAATGAAATAAAACTCTGCTTGTGACTTCTGCATTTGCTTACTGTGCTCATACGGTTGGTATTTTTAAATGTATTCACTTTACACATTATCTTAGTTTGTATGCATGAAGACTGAACTCAAGTAACTTTCATATTTATCTCATGTTTCACTCCAGGTATGCTACTCTAGATCAATCCACAATAATGCAATCATTTCCACAATAATGCACAAATAACTTTCTGAGGAAGCTCAATTAAGTGACTTTTGAAGTTGAAATATTAGTGGGTTATAGTTAATTAGCCTTTTCTGCCATCCCTATTTGCAGATAATGGAGGTGGCGGTCGATAATCTGCTGGCGAAGGAGAGGTAAGAAAGCCAATATCATAGCTGTGGTGAACTCACATTCCATACAGCCTTAAAAGCATCAACACTATAGGCGCAGCAGCCTGACGAGCAAGTCCATATACCACCCCCCCACCCCCCCACCCCATAGCTGGTATAAGAAATAGGCTAAAAATAACTAATTAGAAAAATTATATAGAAGATATAGAAGCAGGATACTTCAGCAAAGTTCAGCAAAAAAAAAATTAGATCAATAATGAGGAGACTAGGAAATCCAACCCTCTTAACATTAACAATTACTGTGATTAACAATGATACTCACAACTCATTTTTCATTACAGAGGAGAAGAGATAAGCTTGTTTATATAGACTAGCTTTTCAACCAATGAGCAATTTATCATGGCGAAGCTCATGAAAGCACATAGCAGCCCACAGCAATTAAAACCTTCCCTGTGACCTTGTGACAGCCAAGGACCTGAGAGTCCTAGGAAAGTGGAAGGCATTTTGTGGCCATGTACAAAGATAGCAAACGGGCTGAAAAATGCATATTATTAAAACGCATATTATAATGAACCACACAGTGTTTTTATTTTATAAAACAAATCCTTATGTCTGAACACAGTTAGTGCTGTCCTCTGAATTTACTGAAAAGTCAACGATTTTATATTTTAAATTTTTTGGTCAGGTAGGCAATATGGCTATTTTTATGTTATTGTGATATTGTGATGTCATCAGTACTAAAAGAACACTGAACAACTGCATGTCTATTATAAAGAGCACATGGATGTCGTACAGCACATTGTGTGAAATCTTAAATAAACATGGTATGTGGTGCAGTTCTGGTTCTGCAGGTTGTGACTTATTAAACCTCAGAAAAATGAAATATATGACATATTGTGCAGTTTGTAATGTGATGTTGTATTGTCTGCCCCTACTTTCAAGATTAAGAAATACTGAGTAGTTGGCAAGGGTGCCTAAAACTAATTCACACATTCATTATCTTTTTCAGCACTGATGTATTACAAGAATACAGAAATTCTTTTTTATTTTAACGTGTGCTGGTAAGACAAGCGCAAAGAAATAGGACCACTCTCACACTGAATATGAAACCCATCGCCGCAAAGGTAAAACATGAATTGTCATCCTAATGGAGTCCCTTTACAACCATTCACTTCACTCTGTTGAGCCGGACTAGATCTAGAAAAGGTTATCTTGCCCACAGAATGGGTTCAATTTTAAGTCCATGAGAGAGACTCGAGAGAAAATGAATCTTAAGGGATTCGCACAGCTCCCTTGTTCACAAAGTTATCTCCGAAGAGAGAACGCAACTTTGGGACTCGATGCACTCTCTGGATGACTGACCAGCATGATCCAGTAAGTGAGGCTGCAACGGACTGAGCCCTCTATGGATAAAAATCATTGTGCAATAGAACCATGAAGGCCAAAGGCCATTTTATATTGCAACCACCGATTTAGTATAAGCTGTGCCCTGCTGCAACTGCCATAGTCATTAAAGGTGGAGAAGGTTGGAAAACACCCCAAATGGTGAACAGGTGATGTAACCAAAACTGACTGTCTGTTTTATCTTTCCATGCACTTCTTATAAAATCAACAAGCAGTCGTTTTCAAGTTAAGAATGCATGTTGGTAACTGTTACTGATATTGTAAGACATAGAGTTTGTGAACTTGAAATCTTGAAAAATTCTATTTTTCAATTGAAATATGAAATTCCTACCTATGCACTTTCAAGTATATCAGAACGGGTCGGGATCATGTACACAGTCCAGCAGCCTGGAACAACGTTTCATAAACATTTGTAAAAAAGAATAAAACATTAGCTCAAAAGAGTGAAGCAGCTGCTCTGTGAGATTCATCTGGCATGAATTCTGATGTCAAAGCGAAGCCTTTTTATTATTTATTATTGAATCGAGTGTCCTAGAACAGCTTAATTGTTTGCGCTCAGTCTTTTTACTGAATGGTGATTGACTCCTCGCATGTAAATATCAGAGACGATAACCCAGCATTTTATTATCAGACAATTAGAAATAAATAACGTCTTAACAGCACCGGCCCCGCACAAAGCCTCGCCTTGCCTACTTTAGATTCCATTACAGACAGTCTGCAGTGGAAAGTAATGAGCCATAAAATTTAATTCAGAAATGATATTACCAAAAAATGATAGAGCGATAGCAGGGTACAAAAGGCCTTTGCGTCCGGTGCTCATCTTTACATTCGGCTCGATGTACTTCTATTGATCGTGCAGAATCACTTAATATTGCCAAGGATAACACTTCCTGGTCCCTCACCACACATACACGCGCACACACAGAGAGCCTGGAGAGCTCAGGTACTTATAGTGCTGAATTGACCAATGTGTCTCCATGTAATTACAGGGATTTCCTTATCTCCCTCTATTTGCTGAAGCCATCCTGCTGAAGAAAGGCTGCTGCTAATGCAGGCCCCTTCTCATATCTCATTTACATTGGCCACTAATCCAGGCTCCATCTTGGTGTTGAGATAATGACATTAGCTCTCTTACTCGTCCGCACGTCCTCACTTATAAGAGAGGCTTGTTTTACGTGGCTAGTAGGGAAGAGCAGCAGAACATGAGCTGGAATATTTACCACAGCACACAAATACTGTTACGTATGCTGTTGCTTTTTCAAGTCACATGTTTCACAATGTCTGCTGCAGAGTTTGTTCAGACAATTAATGCAGTTGATTTAGGTTAGAATAATCAGCAGATATTGAGTCATAAAATATGAATATGAATGTTGTTTTGTTTAAATGACACCTCATATTCTTGTTTCTGTAAAGAGTATGTGTTTTATGCCTGTGTCCACTTAAATAAGCATGGAGAGCTGACAAGAACAAAACCCCTCTCTCTGTCTCAAATAGCATGCAAAGATGTTAGTCCCCAAAGTGTCAGAGTCAAATACAAACTCAGATTAATTTCATAGATTAATGCCTCAGAAAATGTGTTGACTTTAGGAGGCAAGGGTTAACATAACTCACTGGAGCCTGCTAGTTCGCCACTGGGCATGCATAACAAGGACTAGCATTTGTGAAACCCCGCACTTTGTCAAGTTCAGCAAGTCTGAAAATTGCTAAAAGACATATATACACAGCTTTTTTCCCACTGGGCATTATGGGATGCATATTAAAATGTCAGTATTGGCAGTAAGAAGATTTGATCAGCACTGAACAGATGTTTGGACTGGACTGTTATTTCAAACCAATATTTGTTAAGGTATGTGTTGTATTCCAGCAAAGCAGAACATTTTATGATACTGCTGTGTTAGAATGTCTGGTCATTATACTACATGTGTTATCCTACAGAAATACTGTAAGACTTATCCAGGTAGATGTAGTCACAGTTTCTACTTTTTTTAAGGTTTTTGTTCAAAAACACTTTTTCCATGATGTACCTGCTTTAACACATATAATGGAAAATCAGTGGTATATTCTAATTAATGCAACCCTAAGAGAAATAAACGTGTTTCCATTATATATCAGCCATTATTCTTTTCAGAAACGTGTTGTGTGCATATATCATCATACGTTGTATGTTATATTTTGGATTGAAACTCGTCAAGTGTTTGTGCTTCTGTGTCGGAAGATAAATATGTAAAAAAAAAGTGTTTATTGGCTATATCAGTGATTAAATGAAGTATTGACTGATGTACTTAAAGGAAATATCAACCATCTAGCCGTATACATGAATCCATTTGCAGGCCTGTGATAACTTTGGTCACGTAAGAATATTAGTGCAATTAATAACAGATTAAGTAAATTTAGTAAATAGTAAATGGTCCAGTTTCCCCTCCATGCTACCAAATAAAATAAATGGCTAAAACCTTTATTCAAAGGGGAGCTAAATTCCGGTAATGATCGTGTGCTGGGGGGTGGTATTAATTTCTGCATTTCAGCAGAGCGAGGATGCAGGGGAAGACTGACCCTTGGAAATTAGATAGATGCACCAGGGGCCCGCTATCATCACGCAGCCGGCGACCAGCTCCTCTTATCAGCAGAGTGGGCTCGTTTGTTATTTCTGCTAGAGATATACCCCTCCGCTCATCCTCTCGGCCGCCTCGCCCAGAGCCACCGGCCAGGCCGTTAATGAAAGCCTCTTTTCTGCAGGGTGACTGTCGCGACCTACTTCAGATTAACACGGCACATTATGTTGAGTACATATGTAATTTCATAATTGATTCTTATGGTGCTACATATTATTAGGTAAAGTCAAGTATTAAAAAATATGATGTCATAAACTCTTAATGTTGTGCTTTGAGAAGGTTTTTGCTCCATAAGTAATGTTGATTATTTGGACTTCAGACATGACAAATGCGACTCTTGCGCATCTATCAAATTCCATTAACCAATAGTTATGTTTTATGCCAACCGGTTAACTGTAATTACACTGTTGAATATTCACTGTTAAAACTGACCATCAAAATGTCTTTAAAATTTGGATTTCACTTCACTTGATGCTTCTCCATTCTCATATACAAAGTGCTCGAGATGTTTTACACTGTTTTATGGTTCTATTAATTGATAAATTCTAATTAATAGAAACAGGAACCGATAAAATCCCAATAGTATGTAAGACACAATGTGTGTATTGACCAATCCTATGGCCTGAAGGTGTGAATATGACCTTAGAGTGACCTGCAGCACAATCTTGTCATTGCCAAATGCACGCTCTAGTGCTAAATATCCATTTCACCTTTCAGAAGATCATTATATTATTCCAAATAAAATGTTTGGACAGACGTGGTACAAATTTTTATCCGGGAGAACTTGTTACCTACAAATACAGATTAATGAGCACCCCAGAAGGTGAGAACATGGCAAAGGCTAACAGTGCCTTTCAGATTGATTATATTACTGTATTCATAAAATTCAGATGAGGCAGAACAAATGTTCATTTGTCAGCTGCGCATGCAGGTATTCTGTACTCCCACTGAACTGTAATGCATTAAATCCTGCCTTCTTTCTGCACCAGAAGCGGAGCTCGGTTTAAACGAATTCACTCAAATTATGACCTCTTTCCACACTGATGAGCCCTAAAAAGCAGCCATCACAGAGAATGATCAGTGCTCTGCTTGTGAAATACCATTCTGCTCATCCATGATTTTGGTTAATAATTCCAGAGTGACAGAATGAGTTCCTTTCAGAAGGGTAAAAAAGCAATTTCATTGTTAACTATGTCTGCACAGTGTACGTTGTAGTTACATGGACACCATCTCAATAAGGTTAGCCAAATTCTCTTCAAGGCAGCTGTCAGTGCTTCAGTAGTTCAGTCTTCAAATTAGGACTAAGGTAATATTACACTGCTTAAATTAAGAAAACAAACTGCCTTTGTAAGACTGTAGACTGCAAGGATTTTGTGTTCATACTCTATCCAGTTTATCCCATCCCGCTGAAATGTCCATAGCTATTAATTTCAGACACAGGTCTTGAAAGGAGGGTCCATCTCCAAGGGAGAAAAAAAAATATATAGCGTGTATTGAGTAGTTTCTTTTGTGTGGGAAATGCATTTATCGTCTAATCTTAATAACCCTGACCATCATTTAGGCCAAATAAGTCCCTTTTACCTCATCTCTTTCTCTGCTCTAAAGGCATGGCTCTAGCTTTAATTATGACATATTGATTTTGTAGTTAAGCCTTGTTTGGCTTAATGAAATCTTTTGTTGGCCCTAATTCTGTCTTCCATTGTCCCCTCCTGAAGCGCTTTGATTTTTGTCCTTACCTTTTTTTTGCACCGTTTGAAATATTTAATCTCTCTTTGGTCATCGTCAACGGCTCCTTTAAAACGGGCACTGTTGCCATTTATCTTCAGTTTTTTCCGAAAGCTCTTGCATTGACTCCCCGGCAATCAATTTCCTAAATGATGTAATTATCTGCTAGTCTTTTTTTGCACATTTAAAGTTGAGGGTTTATTTTAGATCAATTCAGACCACTTTGTGTGCAAATTGCGCAATTGCATTGCCTTCAAATTCTTCACAAATCCAATTGGGATTAAGGCTTTTGGAGTGGAATGCCTAATGAATGTTTTTTTTCCCCTTTCTCTCACCCAGTTCTACTGCTTGATGGCGATTCGGTTGTCCTTCGTGTGTTGATGGGGAAGTATGCTACAGTTGCACTACAAATTAGGCAGTGAATAAGCTGCAGATCCTAACCTTGGATACAAGGCGTCCGAATGCCAGAGGCAAGGTATTGGCTCCAGTGGCCACTGCCTCTTGTGAAATGGGGTGAGTTTACTTTGGGATGTCATCAGGAAGGCCTTTAGACCTTAACATGTTTAATAAACGCCTAATTTTTGTAGCATTAAACATTTTATGAAACCAAAACAAATGCCTAATAATTATATAATGATAAAATAGACTTGCATGTTCAAGTTCAAAATGCTCAATATGAATTCTAGCCCACTGCTGTATATATATATATACCACGCTCTCATTCAAATTTAGTAGACCTCGGTATCTAGCCTGTAGTGTTCTGTGAGGGGGGTTCCTCTACACCGCCCCCCACCCCGGTTATTTCTTTGTAACCGAACGATGCGTTTGTCCCACAGGGAGTGTCAGTCTCTGGGTTGGTCTGGCTCAGCTTTGGCTGGCTGGCTGACTGGCTGGCTGGCTGGCTGGATGGTGGTGGGGGGGACTGTCGAGGGAGGAGGGGGTCCGCAGGCCACTAAATCAGTGCACGCTTGTCAACATCCTCGGGCCGCGGGAATTACTCAACTGAAAATAACAAATGGCTGTCATTGCCGAGCCAAAAACCTGTGATTATAATTATCACATCCCCAGTGACCTTGCATAAACTTTAATCTCTCTCCAATGGAGCATTTAAATAGCCTGTATCTACTGGCAGCGGGACCAGCAGTCCTGGGCCACTGGAACACAGAGGATCACTGATTCACGAAAGAGCTATCGCTAGGGCCGCTGCTGTGTGAGGGATTGCACATGCTAGAAGCAGGCTGTGGGTGTATGTGAGTGCTTGTTGGATGGTATGTTTGCTGAACAGTGTAAGTGATAAACTGGGTGGTAGGTGGAGAGGGATATTTTGTTTTGAGGATGCTTTCCTACAGCGTCAGCATCGGAAGTATGTGCCTCACCTGGATGTAACCCAAACGGGTTTGTAGCTACAGATTTGCAGTGGTTTTAGCGTTCAGGCGAAATAAGCATCATTTATTTTCATCTTTACTTAATTTACGTAAATTAGAAGTTTTTAACATTCTTCTTTGTTCTGTAAAGTTACCTTTTTGGAGACACAAGCTTTGATTCCAACAGCAGTGATACACTTTTAAAAATGGAGGTGTTGAAAGGTGTCCGGATCGATGCTAAAGAAGAAGCACTTTTGGATCACATTTTAATAAAGGAGATATGCAAGATATGTATAGAACCTGTTTAAAGTTTAAGGAACCTCCACATAGCATTAGGCTTTTAAACAAATTGATCCATTAGTCCAGGTCTGAGAACTATTAAGTAAACCCTTATGCTTAGTATTGTAGCAATGGCTTTCTTATTAGCTACCTAGTGAAACAATGCCCTGTGGGTGTTCTTAGGAGCAATGCCATAGAAGAACCACTTTTGAGCCTTTAAAGAACTTTTAAAAGATGTAAACAAGATGTTTAAAGAACCTTTTACAGGTTTAAAGAACCACCACATAATCTAAAGGTTCTATATCAATGATAGATGTTTTCTGAAACTGAACATCCAAGCCAAGAACCATACAGTTTTGAACCATTTGTGGTTCAAGGTTGTAGCAACATCTTTTGTTACTAGCAACCCAGTGAAACAGAACCATCTGTCATAGTGGATTTTGTTTCTTTGCCATCACGGATTATCAGACAAGGCAAAACCCTAATCAGCCTGCGTTAGAGAGGCTGTGCTGATGTGACAGTGAGCTAATGACTGTCTGCCTTTCCAGCATGGCTCCTCTAGTTTCAGCCAGGGGCTTCCAAAGTGCCTGGCTAATTGGTAGGAATTCCCTCTGTTCCCGGCAGTCATAATTATTGCATGATTAGCTCTGATTAGCATTGTAACAGCTTTGGCACACCAGCTACTCCAAAAGCTTGCCAGGCATGAAGAGGGCTGACATTGAGCCTATTATCTGCAACAAGTTTTTTGTTATCAGTTGTTATCACTTATTATCAATTATGACACAGGTTTTATTAGCAGCCTTTGGCACATTCTGACAAACTCTGAAAGTGCTCACAGTGATAATGAAATAGTGGATTGTATTCATCAGCCCTTTGCACATTGCAGGCCCAGTTTGAGTTTAACTGCGAGGTATATGGTTTGTGCTGGGGTTCTGTAGTAACAGTTGGGGTGGCCATATATTTTTTATTAGTTCTCTCAAAATTGGTTCAATTTCAAGCCGTAAGGTCCAGCACCAGGGAACGCTCACTGCTGTCACCTTTTATGGTGAACAAAATGAAATGTGAAGAAAGTTGGGTTTGTGGTTGAGCATGACGCACTACTAAAGTGATTCTTGTACAGCCCCTTCTTTTTACTTGCACAAAGTTGGTCAGCTAGAACCATTTATGATTTGAATGCACCAGCCGATAACAAGCAAAGCAAACAATCAGGGTTGAATTTAAAATACATTTTTGCAGAACACTTACACTTATATTCAGAAAACCTCTTTTTGTCTTCTCTGGATGTTAATTTGCCTCAGTACCCCCATCAAGTCAAAGAGGAGAAAATTACTGGACATTGACATATCCCACTAGAGGGCACCAAATGAAGTACTGTAATGTTCTGGGCTGTAAACAGCTTAAAGAGCTTGTCCTTGTGCTGAGGTGCGGTATTTTTAGCATGGGTGAACTTTAGGTCTGGCTTACTTCTTTAACATCTGTGTCGGGATTCCAGTTACTGTCAGTGTCTTATTGAGTGGAACTAAACTTGTGAGCTAATTGGAAATTATAGCAGTAGGTTGGTGATATGCAGGACAGCTGGCAGTTTTGTCAAAAATTTAAATTGCTATTATTACTATCATGATTGTTAAATGGTTGCCACATATTAAGACCATCTTGTAGGGTAAATGATGTGGCAGCGTGTCCCTTTAATTCTGCAGAAAGAAGTTTTGCCTTGCGCTCTGGTGAGGGTCCTTTTACAGTAGTTATTTCTCCTTCTTCACAGTTAAACGTGTCCGGCTCTCTCTCCCTCCCAGGAAAGCAGTGCAGAGGGGAGCTGTAGGGATCAGCACACACATTTGAAAGCCTGGCCTGCTGAGCCTGACCCTGCTGGCCCCCAAGATGACAAGCAGGGCTGCATTAATCTCGCTCCAACGCCTGACTCCTGCAACGATATATTAAAAACACAGTGTAATACATTCTGATATCGCTTTTGATCGCCTCAATATGAAACATGGTACATGGTATTAATTTCAGCGGCTGTGGCATCCTGTGACCTGGACAGCAGATAGATCAAGAAAAGCGTGGTGGCTCTGTGGTAGTGTGAGCAGGACTCTACAAGAGATATGGGTGTGCTCGCTACATGTCTACATACAAAAGGCATTCCTGTGGCATCGCATGTCATGCACAGAATTTCTAGTCATGTTATTATGGTTTTGTATGTGTGTGTGTTTGTTTCTGTGTGTGCTTATACAAGGTTATGGATGCATTGCTTTGGCTTGACAGTATTTTATATTGTACAGCAAAATATACCTGGTTATTTCTAATTTAAAACAAGTACACCTTCTGTACAGAGAGCACCCTTTCAACGTAACATATTGATAAAGGACACGCAGTGCAGGCATGTAATATGTATAATATTTAATAGTGTTTTTTTCCATATTTTTGCACGTCTGTATTTGTGCATTGTCTGAGAAGCCTACACAATTATGCTGCTGCGGGTCTGTAAGTGTATTGCATGTGCATGTCACTATTTCAAAGGCTCATATGAGAGCAAGCCTGAGGGAGCCAGGGTCAAGTGATTTGCCCTCAGGTCAATTGACTGCAGCTACTCTAACTTCCAGCCATTAGCTTGTGTCCCCTGGCAGCGAAGGCCTGACGCTGGTGTGAGATTCAGCAGGGCTCAATCTTAATGTGATATGAAGACCCTAAAATTTGTTTGTTGTGAAAGTTGGCTTTCTAATGGGAATTTATCATCTCCCTAAAAAGCCTGCTTTTGGGCCCCTTTATTGAAAATTGCAACCTCTATTCCTCAGTATAGATTTTCCTTCATGATGTGTTTTTCACATTAGCACTACTGTCGGATGTGGAAATTGAACAATATAATCAGTATGGCTCCATTATTTTGAACCATTTCATTGTTCCTGGTACATACAGAGTTGTGCATTTTATATGAAACAGTGATGTAGTCTTTATGATTATTCACAAATCTGACAACAAACAATAAATAAAGCTGCATCACATATAGACGCACCAACAAAAGTGTGGGAATGACTGAATCAATGCCAAATTAGTTTACAGTTAGAATTCATACCTCTAAAATAAGCCATCTAGGCTAAATTACTTTGTCGCATATGGCTATAGCTAAGCCTGATCTGTTTAAAATGTCGGTTAGCTAGCATTTACTACCTCCTGTGAATGCATTTACCATTTGGATCATGCACGCACTCTCAAATGCACATACATAAGAGACCCATACACACAAACAGTACAGAGGTGTATTACAAATACATAAATCATAATGTTTCAACAAAAGCTGAATTTCATTTTCCCCTCTCAGCTGTTATCTTGGTTTGGTGCTATATAGCATGCTTTGGCCGAGTAATTTATTACTCACGCTGAATGGATAATGGCAGGCTCAGTCTATTACCCCAAGCTTTGTTAGAGCCCTGAATGGCTTTTTTAAACCAGCACTTTGCCAAATCTCCCACCATCTGTAATACTTAAACAACCTGTTATTATTTTTGTCCATGGAGAAAATGAGATAATTCCAGGAGGTGGCAACCACAATTTAACTCTGCAATCTAAAGTTTGCCTTCTGTTGGGCAGTGTAAATGGAATCTTTTGAACAGAGGGGAAAAATATTATTAGCTCTGGATACTCATGCATCTGGCCTGAAATTGGTTGTGAAAGGACTGAAAGTAGTACTATTAGTGTAACACTCATTGGGGTACAATAAGATCACTAACTGACTTGCATGTGTTCACTTTAAAGTAGTTTAAGACTCACACTGGCCGATACTGACTTCAGAAATGTCTTCTGTACACGTCATATCGCTGCAACACGTCTTGGTTATATTGTTTAATCTATTACATAGTGTTCATTGCTTCAGAAGTAAAAAAAAATATGACTAAAATTACACATGACTAAAATATGACAAAGGTGTGTATAGGCGCAGTGCATTGCAGAGAGTCTCCGGGGGGTCAGATTATAGTGGGGTAGATCAGACTGAGGGATGGGGGTCATCACAGGGCTCAGACAGGAAAGAGAGTCCTCCACTGACCACTGACCACATCACTGCTGGGGATTTCTCTCATGTCACCCTTTCCAGTTCAAAAGCTGAACTAAAAGAAACCAGCCAAGCATGCTGCTTTATTGCAATTTTGGATTAAAATTGCAGCAAGATTAAAGTTTTGTCCTTCGGAAAGAAAAAAAAGAAAGGAAGCTATTACACGAGGCTTCTTTTGTTGGTAATATCAATGTGACATGCTCGGTGTGGGCCTTTAAATGCTGCGCTTGGCCAAGAAATCCTTTTAAATGCAGATATGTAATTAATTCTTCATGTTTAGTGAATTAAACATATCTTAGAATGCAGAGACCAGCGGGTGAAGGTGGTAATTTTATTATGTAGCAGATAAAAGGGAGCCAATGACCCTCCCACCCCCACCCCTATCCTGTAGCCAAGTCCCATCACAAAACACTCCCTCGCCACTACAAATTCATTTCCGAGTGCAAAAATGCAAAGTCTCTATGATAATAGAGAACAATCAGGGCTACTTGCGTATTCTCCAGGGTACGTTCTGCAGTCAGCATAATACACCCGGCCGGGCAGAGGGAACATAAAGCGGTTTTCAGAAACAAAGAAAAAGAGCAGGGGTGCATGCCAGCACTTATATATGTGGGATCATATTATTAACCTCTCGTCCGCGCGGCAAAGTGCTTCAGCTCTCTACAAAGAGGAACATGCACTGAAAGGAGAGCTGCCTGGTCACCTACGAAATAGTGTGAATCATTTATTCATGCTCTATCCAAGTTGTAATCGTGTTATTAGAAGACCTGGGAGAACTTGAATCGAGGGAGAAGAATCCTATTAAGATAATTATTGCAGCATATCGCATGTAGGTGTAACTTGCTCGTCGTCCTGTGTCCTTCGTAAATTAATAAAGAGCAAATGAAACATTTTCTCCTTGCTCCTAACTCTGACTAATGTGTTGTAATTGACTCTGCAATTTTCTAATTGTGATTGCCATTTTAATTTTACTCTTGACTGTGCAACTAACAGTGTATAGTAATTAAAATGGATTGCATATGGTGTACCTGTATGATTCCACCAACCTTGGTCTAGCACCACAATGTAGCTATTAGGGTTCTGTATTCAAGAACTGGAGAAGGAAATGAGTCATTTTCATTAGTAGTACTATAAACTATTTATATTTAATTGCTTAATTTGCACTTTGTTGTCTGTGTAGTGTAGTCTGCTGCTTATATCTGTCAGAACCAGCTTCAGCTTGGACACATAAAGTATAAGAAACTACTACTTGATACTTTGGTTTCTACACTAAGCTCGTGCTGCTTCAGGGTATTCCTTCCTTCCTCGGCTGTGTGCTTTTCCAATGGCATTTCGGTGTCCCCATGGGATGTGTTCCCCAGTAATGAAAAAGGTTCCTTCTGAGCTTTTTAAGTGCATGGTGCAAGTGGGGCAGACACTTTCTAATTTAGAGGAAATTTGTGAAAATAGCTCAATTCCTTTTTCTCTGCTGCTCTTGACGCGTCTTGTTTTGGGTTGTATTTTCGGCCCCCGAGTGCAGACAAATGTGGGTCGTTTACAACCCAACTGTAGGAATTAGCTGATAGACATCGAAGGAGATAACTGAGAGCTGCAGCATTAGGACGGGGAAGCGCATTAATCTTTCCAAAATTAAAATCTGCGCCAGCACGTTTAGGATTGAAGCCACCGCCAAGCACCAGCCACCTGACCGCCAGATTTGATAAAACTGTGTAAGGAGAGGCAAGATTTAGATAAATTGCCCATGGTGCTACTATAAGTGCAGTAGAATGGAGGGGGGAATAGAGAGGGTCTGTGTTAACCAGGAACACATGGACAGAAGCAGGCTGTTTACAGGGACCCTGGTGAGGGCGTCAAGACCACCATACCCGATAACCCACAGTTATTGATGTCAGGGACCAGAAAGCCAACGCTATCTGCATGTGTTGCATATAGGCTGTTGTTTGTGAATGATGGTGTGGGTGCATACTCTGGGTTGAGAGGTGCATGGGGCTAAAGCATGCGTTTCCAGTTGCATGCTGACAACATTGTGGATGATGGTGTGGGCTGCATGGCTAAGCTGTGTATTATATCAATTCCTGTGAGGTCTAGAGGACAGAGACAGAGGCTAAAGCCCTGTGCGTGTTCCATGTGGCGGATGTCCCAAGACCACTAAGCTCAGCCACCAAGAGCATAGGGCAGGGGGTTAGCCTGCTTTATGCTCCGTGGAACACATGAACTGTGTATGTGTCACTCCAGTAGGCTTACTGATCTTTTGCTCAGCTACATGGTACCATTGTGCAAAGCCACAGTGCTGTATTGAATCAGCTGAGTTACTAACATATTGCAAACCGACACTTGCTTTAAATCCTATTGTTGCACTCACAATGCCAAAAAATTCAGATTTTCCATTAGTGCAACTGTTAATTTTACGTTGAGGAAGTGCACCTTGGATTAAACATACAGAGGTGGGTATTACTGCTCATTTTGACAAGTCCTTCAGTTACATTACACCCAGGATGCCTGAAAACTCCAAGGATTCTTATCCCGTACAAGAGAAACATGGATGATACCTTTCCTGACCAGTCCCCTGTAATTGTAATCTCTCCAACTGACTGCCATGAAATTGACATTTGAGAGTAATTGTACAAGTGGGAAAATAATCAAATTGTACAAGGTACATGTCAGCTGTAAGGACAGTAATATGCCCAGAATGGCCTGTTTGGGGTTGTGTGCGCGTGTTGGGATGCCTATGGCAAAAGAAGGCAGATTACCAGGTTCAGCTGGGAGATAGAGCCCCTGCAGCCCATCTGAATGGCTTATCTCAAGCGTCCAGTGCTAGTCCGGGACCTGTCTGCTAGCCCTCCATGCCTGTCCCCCAGCCCACCATTGACCAGCTCCCCTCTTCCCCAATAAACAAGCAATTACTGACCCAAACAACTGTCAGGGCCTATGATCAAATAATTTAGCCAGAGTGAGGGGGCCTTAATACAGGTCAATTTCACTCTGTTAGGCATGGTGGCTGACTCAAACTGAAGGACAGGGCTTCTTGCCTGACAGGGGATTGCTTTCGCCACTGTCGAATTTAAAGGTTATGGGCTGCGATCCTGAAATGTTGTGTTCTGTGCAAGCACTGGGATTCCCTCAGAAGCAAAATAACATGGACCATACTGCTTCCAGAATTCTGTAGCGTGTGCTACTGGGCTTCTGGACTGGATGTCAAATAGAAAAATACTTACATTCATGTAGACTAAAAAGACTTTATACAGCAGAATCAAAATATTAAATTATTGAATAGCTAACAAAAGCTCTTGGAAGTCCACACAGATTAGTGCAGTGTCTTTTGTTTTCCCATCATTAAATTAACCGTTTTCTTAATATATTGATTTTGGACTTTTGTAAATATAGATCTAATATACAGTACAAAGTTACTTCAGTTTCTGTGGGCAGCAGGGCATGATGAACGTTTGGTTGGCCCAAATTCAGGTAATTTTCTGCTCAGCATTCTCTAAAGTGCAATCTCTGCTACGATCTAACCTTGGTCAAGAGTATTATCAGATTGATCTAATTGAACTTCCATGGAATAAACCTTGTCCAGTCATGGGGCACAGAAATCTTGATATACTCTGCAAGAGGCATCAATGACATGGGGTCCTGACCAACCAACTTGTGTTCACTTACACAGTTTACCGCTTTATTTGGAACCTTTAGTGTCTTTTAGTGTGTGCAAAAGTGAAAAATGTTAACCTTCACTGCAACAATGACATAACATTTTACAATAATTACATGTAAAAGAAACTAAATTCTAGCTTCTGTGTACCGTTTCGTCTATAGACAGAAAAAACAGAAGGTATAAACTGTTTCTCCAAGACCGTTTTGATGGCTCTATCCTTCTCTTCTTCATTGTGGTTTGTCTTTAAATAGAAAGGACAAGGCCTGCAGCCTTTCTCTAGCTTATTATGGTAATAATTAGGAGGTTGATTTTATCTTGGCCTGTACAATCACAGCAAGAGGCAATGGCTAAATAAACAGCCAAAGTCCTTGTGTCCCCAAGGGCTGTTCGGTGTAATTAAAATCAATAGGTTCCTCCTCGCAGGGCCTCTTTAACCCACTGAGCTAAGCCAAGGCTCCTCTATTGTTAAGCAGCTCTTATCCTGCCCTTACTCCACGCCACAGTGCCTTCTGATGGCTACGCTCCCTTACAGGTAAAGAGGGTCATTTAGACTAATACGCTATTTTAAAAAAGCGGTGGGGTTCATTTGTGGGTCTTCTGCAGGGAATCTCATTTAGTAAGCTATAGTCCAGTTTATCCAGTATCCAGTCCGTAGTCATGTCAGTAATCGAGCAAGAACAACCTTGACCGGGACATGCCACATTCATGGAGTCTTCTTGGAAAGATGCAGTACCTTTAGATTGTTCTTGTTGTTTTCAGTTAAATGTTAATCGATACAGGTTTTGTGCTGTAATCCTGCTATCACAAATGAATATTAAACAGAATACAATCAGAAGAGGTAAGTGTAATACACTCAAAAGTAGAATAAACTACATTATTATCATAATTTTCTTGCTGTTGAATTACGTTCTTATGTGATTATATGTGTTCTTATTATATGCTTTATCTATTTTAGTTTATTGCAGATGTTTTTATATTTTCTCAAAACTATGTGGATATATATATAACATTTTTTAAATCATACTAATATCTAAAGGTAACATGTTAAAAAGAAATTGTGTTGTGATGCAGTGATAAATTACCTTACATTATTTCACCATATGCTTTTTTTCAGAGTATATCATGGATATTGTCAGAACACCTTAATTACAAGGAGAGCATAATTACTGTTCTCTAATTCAGTGTATCATGGTATAGGAAGGAGCACTGAATAAAAACCACTGTACTAACAGTTTTTAATAATATTTTTTTATTATGAGGCACCACTGTTTTTTTCTTCAACTTCTTAAACATCTAAATAAACTAAATATTATACTGCATATTGCATACCCCTTTGACTTCATGCCTAAGTATGCAAATAAATTACACTATGATTTTCGAATATCCGAGACCATGAGTAGCCTGAAGAAAACCAAAGTTCTTTTGGTTTGTGATCGTTTGTCTAAAGTGTGAATTGAAATCTTTAAAAAAAAAATCCACATGGCGGGAAAAGAAAGTCTTCTGTTGGGCCTTCAAGATAAATGCAAAAATATTAAAAATTGAAATCACTGCTGTTGAAATAAAATGTTTTTTGTCGGTTTTAAGTTTTTGGCATGCTGTGAAAATGTTTTTTGTCCTTTATACTGTATATTTCATGATGAATGGATCAAAACAATGGCCCAAAATGATTCCGAAAGAAGAGTGGTTACACTGACTTACATTAAAAGCAATGTAGCTTTAGCCTTTTCCTGTAAAGATAGAGATTTGGGTTTTGCTCTGAAAGCAGTGCTTTTAAAAAAGTGCCCTTTTCAGTCAGGTATGTCATAAGAACCTTTAACAAATAAATTTCATGCCAGTGTGACTGAATCTGTTGTATTAGCAGCAAGTCTAACAACCACTCATGTTTAACATGACAGTGAATTTAAATCTAAACTCCACTGGATGTATCCCATGTTTTCTTTCACAAATTCTTCTGCAGTCTTCTTTAGATTGTGACTTTCAGTAGCCTATTTGACAGATGAGATAGCGGTGGTGGCTGTATGATGGCATATAACTTTGCGTCAGCACGAGCTGTTCTGTCCTGGCCTGGTAGGCGCATCAGTTTGCCGATGCAGCTGCTGCACAGATGACAACACGGCAACCATGCAGCGCTAGCTCCTCTAATAGCCCTCTGCCTGACAGAGTCTGTCGTGATGAATCGCGCGGCTCTTCCCTGGGTTTTCAGACTTAATTTTCTGAAGATTGCTTGCCCATTCAAGAGGAGAGATTCGCACTCCTCTCCTGGAGCTGCAGGGCCGTGATGAGATGTCAGTATTGTTCAGCCAAGCTCTTGGCATGGAGGCCTAACTACTAGTGGCTGCTTTTAAGACATTGGCCCGAATTACTTGACTGGCGAAACTAAGTAGCAATTAGACAGCTCACCCACCAAACGGAAATTAGAAATTTGCCAGTGTGGCTTAAGATGAGACCGAGCTTTCCTGGCTGTGCAAAGACTTTCAGACCTCCTGCAGGAACCACTATCAAAGCCTTAGATGCCTTCACAGCTCCTGCTAACACAGTCTCTCAATGTATTTTCCCGCTGTGAGGCCTGCAGTGGGTTTGCAAGGATCACTCTGCTGCGGCATGCGTTTGACTAGTGCTCAAACTCATCTATTAGCCTGCTGGAGGAAGATCCGAATTATGGATAAAAAAGAACAAACACATTGAATGAAAAAGAAAATGAACTTTTGTCACAATGCATATCTTTCTTTGTCACTCAAATATTTAGACTGATAGACTCCCAGAACTGGTCCCCGATCTGCCTATTATATTAATCATGGCTTGCTGACCGTCTGGAAATTCCCATCTGAGACAGAGGCAATGTTTGATAAACAGCTTCTCTACTGCAAAGGCAGTTTAGTCTGACTGATTGACTGAGACACAGCATCATCCTGTCACCTGCAATGAACTCTCTCAGTGTCATCTGGCCAGTGCCTCTGCATATATAATTACTAGAGCTTGGATGCCTAGTCTTTGTTACTGTATTACTATATTTGATGCAAAAATACTTTTGCTTTTTATGTCTTATGTGCACATGGTTAAAAAGACATTCAATAGCTCTCTGCAATGTATGGAGACTTCGATTTGTAGCCATTTGAGGTTATTTGAATCCTTTTTTGATTCATTTAGCGGATTGCCTTATTTAAAGGCTATTGGCTTTAGGAAGGAGGAAAACCAATCAGGGACTTGTACTGTGAAACAGTACACAGGAAATTCACTTCTTATTATAGTAATTATAATAATAAAATCAATACTGAAAATAAGTCTTAAGCTATATAACAGATCATATGTTAATGCATTTATCAGGAAAGTAAGCATTTATTAGTAAAGCAATACTAATATTTCACAGGAAAAAGATACTAAATTGTCTCTGTAGTGGCAGCCATGAAGTGTCTGATATCAGTACTTAGTTTGGGAACCATACACTAAGTAAGGTTTTTATTTATTTTCTAATTTTGAATATTAAATTAAAAAAAGGTATGAATAAATATGTTTCCATGGGAACATTTAAGTGGTGTACCTTCAAAATATTGTTCAAGGTGCACATTTTAAGACAATTGTTGTACTATAACAGATACATTTACATTATTTGGTGAACAAAAATGTATCTACTGATATTGTAGATAAATACAAATATACAAACAAACAAAATAAACAAAAAAGCACACACCTATTGGACTGTGGAGCAGTGAAAACATGTTCTTTGGAGTAGTGTATCACACTTTACTATCTACCAGTCTGATCAGAAGGAAAATGCTGACTACTGGAATGCATAATTGCAACAGGAAAGTTTGGTAGAGGAGGGATAATAGTCTGTTGCTGTTTTGTAGGATTTGGGCTCAACCCTGTGGTTTCATTAAAGGGTGATGTATATGGTATTTCACAAAAGTTGTTCTAGACAATTATATACTTCCAACAAATGATAGAAGCACGTCACACAAAGTGAAGTTCATGAAGACATGGTGTGATGAGTTTGGTATAGAACAACCTCAGTGGCCTGCACAAAGCCCTGAGCTCAGTGGACCCCTTTGGAATGATTTGGAACACTGATTATGAGCCAGGCCTTCTTGTTGAAACTCAGTGCCTGACCTCACAAATGCTCTTTTGACTGAACGGGCACAGATTCCCACAGACACACTCCAAAAAACCTTGTGGGAACCCTTTTGTAGAAGACTAGAGGTTGTTAGTTGTGCAAAGAGAGGCTAACTGTATTATAATGTCTTTGGCTTTGGAAAGTTCATGTAGGTCTCATCATTTTGGCTAATTACATTAACAATCATTAACAGAGGTTATGACCTTTGCTGCTTTAATTCAGAGTTTTGAAAATGATGTTGGTGAAATGACATAGCCCATGACAAAATGGGCTAATAATGGATCATGGAACTGCAAGAAAAACGCATTGTGCGTCAATATGGCTTCAGTGCCCTAACAGTTGTCTCCTGTTACTGTGAAGCAGGAAAACTGTCCCAAAGCCAGAGGATGGATCAGATGGACAGAATGAAGTCCTACTGTGAGGAAGAAAAAGATCTGTTCCTTGCAAACTTTAATCCACATGCACTCACTTATCTTGTGTGACAGTGAAGGTTCCTCTTAGACTACAGAACTTTCCCATTGTTGCCTGTCTTCCCCAGGCAGATTTGTCTTGTCTGCGCATCTTACACCTCCAAGACAAACAGTTTGCCATTGGCAGATACAGATTTTGTCAGTGTAGGAATGCTAGCTGTCAGGTACCCTTCACTTGCTTAGAAGGACTGAGACTTCCTGTGTGTTCAGAGATCTTCGCAGGCTGATTACCACCGTTGCAGCTTTAAAGATGTAGTGCGCTTTTAGAACAACAAAGAGGCAGTCTTGATTTGAAGAGATCCATTGGAAGGGTGTAATCCTCCATAACTATCAATGTTCAACTGAGGACACAGTTGCGAGAGTCAATAGTACAGTTCTGAAGTATGTTATAAACTCTAAATACTCTCTCTCATTATTATTATTATTATTATTATTATTATTATGCTTGAGGTGCCCAAATGTATCTACTGTACCATTTCATTTGGTGTAGGTAGGGGAACCAAAACGGAAATCTTGTTAAATCCCATGTTTTCTGACCCACGCAATCCACACAAATGGCTAGGTTGTCTTTTTTTACAGTTTGTAGGTTGGTAGGCACTTCAGATACCCAAATATATGTGCACATGCCCGGAAAAAGCATTTTAAGTGTTTTTATAATATGTCCCGTTTAAATGTCTGTGTTTTCATGAAAACAACTTGAATTTGGTAAAATGTTCTTTTCATGGACAAATAAAGGCACTATATAATGAAACAAGTCCAGTTTACTTAAGAACAACACAAATGTTAAGTCTGCTGTGTCTCTTCTGAAAATTTTAATTCTTAAAGTAAAATATTAGTTTGCTTGAAAATATGTCAACTCTTTTACAACTTTGGTAATAATGCACCAGTACCACATAGTTCCACATTTTAAGTGGATACTTTAACTTGTTCTATCTGGAAGCATTTAAATAAGAAGGAAATAGGATCATACCAATACCTTTGAATTTCATGTTAGTTAAATTATAAAAGTTTAGTCCTTTATACCCTTTAACTGAAAAACTACAATAAACTATTTCATGAAAGCATTATATGTGCTGGAGAACATCGCTCTTTTGGTGTTTGTGACAGTAGTGGTTCTCTTGCAGTTCAGAGTGTCGCAGAGAACACTGCAGACTGTCACCGTCTCGCTGTGACAAAGTGCTGCCATTATGTGAGTGTGACAGAATTTCTCCAAGGGCAATTTCTAGAAATTATTTTAACAATGTAACAAGTGAAATGTCACTACTCGCTAATTATGTTTATGCTAATTGTTAATTAGGCTCTTAATGGGGAGGGTTTTAATTAACAATAGCCATGAAATCATGTGCAGGGCAGTAGAACCATAAATGAGACCAGTAATTACCAACCTCCAGTGATTAACATGGATTTATTGGTCTTTTCCTTTTCTTAATTCTATGATAGATCTAATGAATTCCTGCAACAGATGTATTTAAAATGTAGTGGAGAGGCACCGGACCATTTGTCAAACAATAAAAAGGGTTTTAGAATCATGTACCGCACACTTTACATATAACATAGTGGTAACCAATAATTCTTTGATTTAGGAGGATCCATAATCCCATTTAGGAATTCTCTAACATTAAAGATACAATGCAGGTGGTCATAGTTTGATACTCTGTAGTAAACACCATTTTAGTCTTTGCCAAAAGATAGCAATAAATAAAATAGTTTAGCTTTGATTTCATCCTACAGACTGACAAATATTTACCAGTTCAGAATATAATTGCTCCAGTGTAGAACATCTTGTCTTAATTATCTATGCTAAAGCTCACAGTTAGAACGTTTCTGTGGTTTGATTAAATTTGACATGGAAACGTTCGTGAAAGGAGATGACTACTGTACAAGAGCAATGTCACACATTTCAAAAACATTAACCTGAACAATTCCTCCATGACTGTACCTTTATTAAGGGTGTCTACAGAGCACTGTATATCTCACAGGATGGGATGTAAACTATAAGGCATTTATATACTAAATCTTGTATGTGATATTACCGTAGCTTTATATTTTCCACCTTTGTATTTTCTTAGCTGCATGCAGTCAGTTACAGACCGCAGTAAACGCCAAAGTTAGCCAGTTCCATACATGCAGTGTTATACATGTAACCTGACCCATTACCTATACAGACAGAACCCACAGTGTTCAGTTACAGTCATGAGTGCAATTCATTCACTGCTTGCTGCCCATCTCCAGGCTAATTCACTGCCACTTTAAATTGAAACAGCCTTTCTTCTGTAAGTGTTATTTGTCTACGGTAGTATAATATGTTTTATAGGCGGTAACACTCTGGGCAAATAAAAAGAGATTCCGTTAAATGAAGAATCCAATCGTTAGAATTGCCAGCAACAAAAATAACAGCATATTTTATCATTGATTGGTTTTTAATCTACCTCTGCACAACATTAGCTGTGACTTCCACATTTTTTGGTGGGACTTTGTAAATCAGGTCCACTGTTCTGCAATCAATAGCCATGCATGTTCCTCTTTTTACTTCAGCTCATGCTGAATCTTTGATCACACCTCATGTAAATTAGATTAGCTTATTGCTTGCACTTGTTGAGTCTGTACACTTAGTTAACACTGAGAAATGTAAAAGTGTTGCTGGTGTTTTGTGCTACTGTTTCAATGTAATTACATTATCAAGTACATAGCTGCATAGTGCATTGCATCTCTATTTGATCTATATTTTGTATTGATATTGTTTTATTATGAATAATGAAAATATGGCAGAAAGGTGGTATGGGATAGATTTTTACTAACACGTATTAAACATTTTTAATCAACTTCAATTTAAAATCATCATACATTTGCATTATCAGTTACAACTGTATATTACACTTATCATCAAAAGAATAGATTTATCCAAAAAGCCTTATCGCTGTACCTGCCCGACCCAACAGCCACTATTGCAGACATTCGGCAAGCAGTGATCCCCTCCGCGATTCATCCCGTCAGTGCCAGCACCATTGGCAGACAGCTGCAAAATTCAGGACTACATGCACACTGACCATTACAACGACTGCCCTTAACACCATGTCAGCGTCGTCAAAGCCAGATCATGCCATATTGTCATGGAGTGACATGGCATTTATCAGTGAAGACTACTTCTGTAAAAGGTGCCATATAATGCAGTTATTCTGATAAAATTATACAAACTGGATAAAATTATGGATGCTACTTGCAGATTGTGAGCTTGTGTTGCTAATAATGTTCCCCATTCTTCAGACCCTTCTATGTCAAAGGCTATGTGAAGCTGCTTGATATTGTCCAAGGTTTGAGAAACTGTCCGGAGTAAAATCGGCAGAGCAAACTCCGAATCAAAGATGTCCAGAAATTTGTGGGTGCTGAAGTTGATATCCTATTTGCCAGCATGTTTTGCAAATTAAATGGTGCTGCAGTTACACTGTGGCTGCTGTACAAGCTGTAGCGTTTAAGGCAGAACAGAACAATTCTTTAAGAGGCTGGCGAATAGGAAGCCAAGTTTAGCTTCGTGTAAAGATGAACATGAACCATGCCCCTTCCAGAAAGGGTATGAAAAGTGCTGGTATTGGCTTCACAGCCTGGTCCGATAGGTTTCTGCACAAAGTCCAACATTTGCTGTTGCTCTGTTATCATTGTATAATAATTTTGTGTGGGTGTAAATATCTTGGGTGTAAATAATTTGGGTGTAAATATTGCTGTCATGTAACAGCCTAGGCTTTGGGAATCAGCTCCTTGTACTGCCTGCCCTATGTAAAATCTGGAGAACCATGTTTGAGGATCACAGTATGCTAATAGAGTTTCCATTCTATAGCCATCTTTTTAAGATTTAAGACAGGCTTCTAAAGGAGGACTTTAAAAGGATGCCTTAAAAGTGTACAAAAATACTCACAGGATTTAGTCCTGATCATACAGCCATATGCAGTTTTGTTAAAAAAAAAAGATCACATCCAAAACTTCTACACATTTCAGTGCATGATTACTCGTCATTTGCTAAATTGAACTTATTTAACAGAGAAAAAATATAAATTCCGGGCTGTGCAAAAGTTATGGCACATGTTAAGCTCATAAAACGGCATAACTATAATTCGTACTTGTGTTTTCTCCCTGTAGAGAATGTGTTATTTTCATTTTGCCAGGGATGTCTACCCTCTCCATACAACTATGTATGTAGTTTTTGGTAAATTAGTATGTACTGACCTTCATACTTGTATAATAGTATTAATTTGGCAATGCACATTATATATATTTTGCGCTGCATAGAAGTCACATAAACCACAAAGAAAAGGCTATAGTGGATTTGCTTAGGGTCTTAGCCAATTTATTTTATGATGTTGTTACACATGGTGTTGTCTTGGTTAATGAATTTATATGTTAATTGCACAAGCAGTTTCATCTTTGCAGTTGCTTTGAATTTTGTGTAGCATGAAGTGATTGTTCTCTCTGAATGGCGCTACACCAATGAATATTGACCAATTGATCAGACGATCACTCTCTTGTGTGAACTTGCAAAGGCCCTGGAGCACTGTCCTCTCACCTTTCTACTATAAAAGTGTGATTCGTCAGCAGATTTACAACTTACGTTGCGTCTGTTAATTAAGCTTATAGGGCTCCAGGTTCCAATGCATTTAAACAACTCCTGCCTGGTGCATGGCACAATTTAAAGCTGGATCCGCAAGTGCAGCAGTAGATACCACATGCACTGTGCATAAATCCCCCCAAACGGTGGAGGGAAGGTGGAGAAATGGGCCACCAGCACGGGTGAGAAAAATCCCGCTTGTCATCAATATGTCCGCCTGCCTCACTTTCCTGGGAATGTTTATCAGTGAGGCAAACGACCGTATTGCATATTGACTGAGGCGCCGTAACCACAAGCTGACACAATAACTGAGGCCCCCCTGACCAGAAATCAGAACGATTGCCCCCAGGGCAGACGTTTTTCTCATCGCTATAAAGTGTGAATGGCTTACGGGTGCAAGGCCACCCATAAGCGTGAGGCTTATGGGTATAACATATTCATGCTGGACACCAAAAGGAAGGCTCCAGTTATTCTGAAAAGAGCAGATAATGTAACTGCCAAGGGCTTGACACTGCACACCGAAGAAGTGCATTAAACTGATTTGAGTCCTGTGCACATTATTTCTACATAAATAAAGCAAAATGTATTATATCGACACAATTATTGCCAAAAGCAAATAAACTGGAAGACAGAATGATTGTAGATTATTCTGTAAAATAAAATGTAAAATTCAATGTTTTACTTTTTTAATGGAAAGAAATTAAACTCTGTGATCACCTTTTCTATCTTACCAGCTAGTAAATATGCAGCACTGTACCAAAGTCAGAAATCCCTCTTTACCAAATTATTTAATTTCCAGTGAAAATGTCCATTAATATATTTATATATTACATTATTTATATACATTTTTGGCTTTAAGAAAAATATAGAAGAAAAAGTAGATTCAACAGAAAACTGTGGATAACAGATGAATAAAAGATGTCCAGAATTTAATTAAAGATGTATGTGCTGAAATTGGTGTCCTGTACAGCAGCTTGTTTTGCAAATTAAATGGTGCCGCAGTTACACTGAGGCTGCTGTACAAGCTGTAGTGTTTAAGGCAGAACAGAACTCTTCTTTAAGAAGCTGACGAATAGGAAGTCCAGTTTAGCCCTGGGTAAAGATGAACCAAGCCGCAGAAAAGAAAAGGTGGAAAAGGTATGAAAAGTGCTGGTACTGGCTTCACAGCCTGGTCCGATAGATTTCTGCACAGAGTCCGACATTTGCTGTTGCTCTGTTGTAATTATATATAATTTTGGGGTGTAAATATTGTTGTCATGTAACAGCCTGGGCTTTTGGAATCAGCTCATTTTACTGCCCTCTTATGTAAAATCTGGAGGACCATGTTTGAGGATCACAGTATGCAAATAGAGTTTCCATTCTATAGCCATTTTTTTAAGATTTAAGACAGGCTTTTAAACGAGGACTTTAAAAGGATGGTATACAATGGTATGCAAACGTTTAAGAGCCCTGATCAGATCAAGTTTTGTTAAAAAAAAAAACCACATCCACTACTTCTACACATTTCAGTGCACGATTACTCTTCATTTGCTGAATTTTGTATTATTATGTAAACATGTAAATGCACATGGGCTGTGCAAATGTTACGGGAAAAGTTACGCTCATAAAAACGGCATAACTGTAATTCATATTGGTGTTTTCTCCCTGTAGCGGATGTGTTATTTTCATTTTGTCAGGGATGTCCACCCTTTTTGGTATTTTAGTATGTACTGACCTTCATACTCATATAATAGTTTTAATTTGTCACTGCACACTATATATATTTGCGCTGCATGAAAGTCACATGAACCACAAAGAAAGGAAAAGGCTATACAGTGAAGATCCTTAGGGTTATGCTTTGGATTTTGTGTAGCATGAAGTGATAGTTCTCTCTGAATGGCGCTACCCTAAAGAATATTGACCAATTGATCAGATGATCACTCTGTTTTGGGGATATAAATACTGTAGAGTCAAGTTATGTAACAGAAATTATAAATTTTTCAGCACATTAATCTGAGGAGAATAGCAGTAAAATAATCCACCTGCATAAGAACAGCCAAAGGAAATTACATCAAAAAATAAGAGTTTTAAAAATGACTGAATAATACAGGACACCTAACAGCCTGGCAGATCTTAAAAAAATAGGACAAAGGCTCCACCTTTTCTTAGGATCTGAAACTGTGGGCCCACATGTGTTCCTCTGCATCCTTCCAAGGCAAGGCTCTACACTGTGAGTCTGAAAGGATGTGTAGCAACACTATGAGTCTAAAGGGATGAATCAGTCAAGAAGCCATTGGTGAGAAAAGGAAATGGAGCATGTACAATTCAGACAAATCTGTGGCTATTCTCAGCACAATGGACTGACCACCCCAGAGCATAGACATCTAAACATCAATTAATGTGATTGGGATTGCTTGGATTGTAGCTTCAGAGACCGAACACTGGATGTGTAGAAACATATATATCCCTGCAGGTAAACTTCTTGAGAAACT
>JAMWET010004196.1:0-70000 GCA_024036415.1 Prochilodus magdalenae | reverse complement strand
AAGCGCAGTTCACGACCTGTTCGAGGTTGTAGAGCAGAGGGGATTATTTGCATGCAAATTGTCGTGCATAATTTGATTGAACTGGTAGAACCACACTGGAAGTTTAAGTATTATGGAGCAGCGTGTTATATGGTAATATGGGGCATCATGTGACAGACTCTTAATGATGAAACCAGCCTTTGATTCAGTTGTCCAGCGACATGTCATTTAATTAGCCTATTTACGAAATCCCTGAATCAAACTAAGCCCGAGTGAAATCAGAGATACATGAGTGTCTCAGAACACGTGAGCATCCACACTGAACACGAAACTACAGGAGGCTATAGCTACATCAGTGGCTCTTCAGCCTGCACACCAGTATCGACAGCCACACTGGAGGGGAGGGGGGCGTGGAGCTGTACAATACTGCTGTGTAAAGTCATTTATTAATTATTTATTAATTATTTATTAGCCTCATTAATGCCTGCTGTTTACATCCAGTCTGTTTCCATGATATTCTTTAGATTCCCGCTCCAACAAAGCCCCGAACCCTGCAAGCTGCTCTTAAGCCTGGAAGCCGGTTAAAGTCATTGTTTGGACACTCTGCAGCCCTGATTAAGAGCTAATAGGTATTAAATGAAAGCTCGGGCCGCAGCTCCCGGGGGGGCGCTCATGATGGGATAATCATGTTCATCCCCACTAAAATTACAGCTGATTGTTTTAGCCATTATTTCGCTCAACTTTTAATTCCTTCCCTCCAAAGGATCATTGCACTCGGTAATTGCAAAGATCTGCCCTTGTAGGCTGTGTGTCACCCACTCGACCTAGAAAATCCAATTTTGCCGGACTTGTTGGACTTGTTGGACTGAGGTCATTTTTGGGCTTAGGTGATGGAGATGATGAAATCTATAAACCACTCAGCAGGGCTGTGTTCGTGTCTTTTTTTCATAATGGTGAGTGGAAACGGCGCTGTATTGGTAATTGGAATGTTAATTCGTTTGTCCTAATTGGTTAATTAGTTAATTGTGTCTTACCTGCCTAATTGGTTATCACTGCACACAATTGGTTAATCGTTTTCAGGCTGTTCAAAGTTCACACCATACACTACAATAGACAGATTTCTCCCGTATGTTTATTAGCAATACATTATTTTTTAATCTATTTAAAGGTCAAAGTATTTCAACACTGAGGTTATTAAAACTAAAAACAGCATCAGCTTGTTATTAACATTGGCATATGTATTAATTCTGTGCGGTTGGTTGTTGATCTCTCTTTCTGCTTCTATTCAAATATGCGCCCTCTCCTAACGAGTCCACGAGCTCCCGCGCTTTCCTCGTCAATTCCTCGCGCCACAATCATCACCCTGCCCTCCGCAAGCGAGGGAGGGAGCGAGGAAAAGGAGAAATAAGCCTATTTAGTGACTTTCCACTTCAGTGGCCTTTAACGCAGGACGGGAACTGACGGGCTGCGTCGATCACAGCGCGCATCATCGCTCACTCCGCCTCCGCCGCTCCTCCTTCTGCTCCTGCTGCTCCTCCTGGCGCCCGAGCGCGGAGATAATCGGGCCATTAGAGGCGCGGGATTAATGCACGGGATTAATTTGTAGCCAATTACGGCCCACGGCGGAATATGAATGCGTAAATAAAGCGCTGCGTCTGCGACGTATGCGGGGGAGGAGAGAAGAGGGGTAAGATCAGGGAGGCGCGTGACATAAACGTATGGGGGGGCAGGGGGGCGGGTGTGATGGGGGTCCTAAGGGGAGTTGGGGGTGGTTAAACCCCCCAAAAAGGAGCTGACCAAGAGGGAGATCACCATCCATTCTGTGCGTGAGCTCTGAGCTCCTGGAGCGGCGGGAGCGCGCACGAACAGGTGCATCCCTACATTCTACACACATACGCGCGCGCACGCACACATATACACACACACACACACACATACGCTCAAAGCTGCTCGCGAGCGCGATGCCTTCGGCTAAGTGAGAGCAAAAACAGGGGAGCGCGGGGCCATGAACCGGGATAAAGCGCAGGCGGGTGAGCTGTCCATCGACCCGCCTGCTCAGACCGCCGTGATCGTGGCCGCCATTCCGGAGAGCGCGCCAGACGCACGCGGGGAGAAGCGCGAGCCGCTGCCGGTGGCGCCTCAGGGCGACGGGCGGGACGGAGCCGCCCGACACGAGGCTCCCGCCGCCGCCGCCGCCGCCCACCGGACAACCTCCTTCTCAGTGCTGGACATCCTGGACCCAAACAAGTTTACAAGCAAGAGGCAGCCGGTGGGGCGCGCGGGCTGCGAGCTGGCGTATGGCGCGGAGAACCGGGACGGGCTCAAGGTTCACTCCGAGGAGTACGAGGCCAGGAAAACGTCCGGGATTTTCAGTAAGTGTTGAACAGACTGGAGTCGCTGTGATACTCCTCAGAATAAGGTCAGGAAGCGGGTGTTGAGCAGCAGCGGGCCTGCTGGAGCTCGACCTGGAGGGAAAATTGTAAAGTGTCTGAATGAGGAGTTGTGAAGTTTCTGGGCGTGAAGTCTGAAAGTTTAAGCTGCCTGAGGTGAAAACATCAGAGAGCCAGTCCCTCTTTAGAGCTTTAAGAGGGTGCAGAGGAAAATGATTAGTTCAGTCAGGGGGTGCTTGAGCAGGAAACTCCTAAACTGTCCAGGAATCTGTCCTCTCAGGACTGGAGCTCCCTGCACTGGAGTTTAAACTCCTCTCTGTCCTAAACCGCATGTACTGCTACTGAGCGCACTTTTATTAGAGGGGACACTATTAATGACAAACTGTTCATTACAGCAGTCTGAGTTTTTAGACGCAGCCTTACACTTTGGACTGGGCCTTGATGCCGTAGTCTAATGAATGGCCATATTAGCGAACCTGTTCTCAGATAATTGAACTCCGCTTTTAGTCTGGGAAGCGTAAAGAAGGAGGCGGAATTGAGGGTACGCTCATCTGAGACGCCTCCACACAAACTGTGCAGGTTTGTTTGGATTTCGGTAAACATACAGGAGGTGAATTTCGCATAAGCGGTGGCGTTCAGAGTTTGGTAGGGAAATGTTCTGGGGGAAAAGACGGGTGGCTCTATCTTGGCCATCTTTGGGAGTTTTAGAGTCTGCTGATCGATATCTCCCTTAATAAGTATAATAGGTTTAAATCGTGTAATTATCCGAAATTTGCCCCTATAATTTAGATGTTGAGGAGGAGTTTGCAAGCTGCCTGAAAGAGATATACTCAGTTCGATAATAGGATATCGACCAGTCCACTGTGGGCCGGCCTGCCCCATTATCCAGCGCCGCGACCACGCTGCAGTCAGAGATCGAAGCTCTTTAATTGTTTTTTCTTTGGATGTTGCATAGCATTTGTCTCACGTCTGAATGGGGGGAAAATGAAGAGAATGCATCCTCTATGTGGGTGAAAAAGAAAAGCCTGCAATCAGATCCTTAAACCTGTCCGTCCGTCTTGTCTGCTATATGGGACAAGGGCGCGTAACAGCCTGGAGGGAGACTCTTTGCGCACGCACTGTTAGTGAGTTAAGTTAAACCGTTTGTGTTGGAAGCGTCTACTGAGGATACAAACTGACTCGACTGGAAGAATAAAGGCTTTCAGCTTTTAAACATGAATTATAAAACACACATACAGGCCAGAAATAAACTAATATAATAATAACATTTATTCTTATTTAAATCTGTGTTATATGTATCTCTCAGGAAACATTAAAGCATCGAGTGTTTGATAATAAACTGTCAGAACTGGTTTATATGTTAGAGGAAACGTGTATGGGAAAGGCTAAGTCTGTGTAGGTGTATTTGTGAATTGTGCTCGAGCAGTGGAGAGAAATAAAACTCATTCTCACTGTAAAAAGTGAAACCCTAAAAAATCTCTAATTTGTTACAAACACCTGAGTAAGTTTTACTCGACTAAAAAAAACCGACTTCGATTGAAAGAATTGTTCGTTCAAATTGAATTTTGTAGCTTCAGTAAATGTGATATATTTGCTAGTAGCACACTACAGTAATATCTTTTACCTGGACCAAAGAAACACTGTTACAGAGGCAGCACTGTAATAGAGTTATGCTAACACAATTTACATTAAACTTGTTTTATCCTTTTACAGACGCACCCCATTAATACACCTCCTGCTGGGTACACTGTAAAAAGTCTTCCGCTGGTCCAGCCTGAGGAAATGACTGTAACGTGTTACAAACTAATTGAATTAGGTTTATTTAACCTGAAGAAACGAACGATTCTTTCAGTCAAAGTATTTTTGTCTGAGTTAAACTAAATCAATTAGTAATAACCTGAAGTCATTTTTAAGGTCGCACCTTTTCACTGTGTAGACTAACTACTTGGAATCTCAGTGTTGTGCATACAGGTCATATCTGAGTTAGCCTAATGTTAGCATATATGTGTTTTTACACTGAGTGAAGTTTCCCAACATGCCCGTCTAACATGTAACCCACCTATATGCTGTATGTGATATGCTAATATTAATATACAGCTTGATGTTTTAGAGGGGTAAACGTTAGCACGTGTTTTTGCATTGAGCAAAGCTGATTATTAAAGATCAACAACTGATCGTTCTATTTTCTCAATTAATGGATAATCATAATAATACATGAATATTTAAATAAATAAACCGGATGTTGGGGCTGAATGAGCGTTAGTTAATTTTGCCAGGTGGTAAATTGGTAGTTTGTAAACTGAGCTCACATGTGCACTGAGTGTACAGTAAACTATGAGTGAATAGACTGAATATTAAATTGAAATATTAAATATATATAACAACATATATTTGGGGTCAATATAGGGTTGATAGATGGAGCGAAGTTGTTTCACTGAGTTTCTAACTGGGGTAAACTCGCCGAAGCCGCTGAAGTCTGAGGAGGAGGAGAGTCAGCCCGTGGACTTTAGTGACCAGGTGTGTTTTGTTTGCTCCAACAGAGGACGGATTCGTGTTCCGGTCCGAGCTAGAGCCGGAGCTGACGCGCGGCAGTCCCGCGGACGGCGATCTGCAAGAGGACGCGTGCAGCGAGGCGAGCGACAGCGGCGCGCTCGCGGCGAACGGCGAGGAAGACGACGGCGAACGCGAGGACGACGACGACGAGGGGGCGCTGCTGAAGAGCGCGAGCCCTGGAAGCGGCCACGCGCACACGCACGGGACGTCGAGTCAACAGCAAACGCAACAGCAGGCCAAACCCAAGAGGAAGCGCACCGGCTCGGACTCCAAGTCGGGAAAGCCACGGCGCGCGCGGACCGCCTTCACGTACGAGCAGCTGGTGGCGCTCGAGAACAAATTCAAGTCCACGCGCTACCTGTCCGTGTGCGAGCGCCTCAACCTGGCGCTCTCGCTAAGTCTGACCGAGACGCAGGTCAAGATCTGGTTCCAGAACCGACGGACCAAGTGGAAGAAGCAGAACCCTGGAGCGGACACGAGCGCGCCAGCGGGCGGAGTCGGGGTGGGGGTCGGAGGGCCTGGAGGGGGCGCGAGTGGTGGACCCGGCGGCCTCAGCCCCCTCAGTCACTCTCCGCCTATGAGCGGCCACCTGGCTATGCACTCTGGCTACGGGCCGCCCGCGCCGGGTGGACTGGTGTGCGCCACCCAACTGCCCTTTCTGCCCAGCCACGCGGTGCTCTCGCCCTTCATGCTGGGCTCGCAGACATACGGCGCGCCAGCCTTTTACACGCCGCACCTGTAGGACAGAGAGACACGAGCTGAGGGGGCATGAGGGCTGGATTCAGTGGTTCGTGGGGCAGCAGGTCATGTAGGACAGAGTGGTGGACGGTTTCTTAAAGTGTCCCGTATAATCTGATAGCCCAGCATAACTCGACCCAGTCTATAGGGTGGACTCAGATATGGCAGGACACCAGGTAACAGGGGGGCAGTTGTGTGGAGGGACACTCGTGTAATTAGGTGTTTAGTCAAACTGAAACGACTCGTTTCTGAACAGTCTGAGTTTATCTGGATACGAGTCTACTCCTCTAGACCGAGCCCACTAAAAACTGGAACCAATAATAGTTCAAGTGACTTACAGTGCCCTTTATAACCCAATATACCGGAGCCCACCTTATATAGGTACAGTCGTATGCAAAAGTGTAGGCACCCCTGGTCATAGATGTACATATTTAGGAGGGAATAGTAAGTGTATAAACCCTCTACAGAGAACTGGCCACCATTACTGGAAAATAAAACGAGAGATGTGCAGAATTTATAGCACATTTATTTATGTATTCCCCAATAAGTTAAATACATAGAAAATGAATAGACTTAAATAGAAATACACAGAAATAAACAGAAACAAAAATGTACACAATTAAACTGTACAGCTGAAGTGTGTTCTCTGTAGAGGAGAATGCGACCAGGAGTGTTCAGACTTCAGCACACCACTGTCGATTTGTAGGGTGTGTTCAGGTTATATGGGGGATGTAGGTTGTATAGGACCCTCGCTTATAAAGTGATTCTCTTATTGACTTCCCCAGTAAAAAACGTTCATAATTGAATGTATTTATTTACACTACATACAGAATCTCTCTACAGGCAAAAAGTGCAATTAAAAATCACTTCCATTGTTACAAGCAGTTACACAAGTTTTACTCAGCTGAAAATGTTTGACTTTGACTGAAAGAAGTCCCTTTTAGGCTAAATACAGCTTTTTATTTTATTTTATTTTATTATGTATTATTTTTAGGGTGGACCAGCGAAACACGTTCTACACTGTAAAGAGAGAAACAGTGTAAATGCACGAATTCAGCTGAAACTGAAACAGCACTCTGTTATTACCTGATATCCGCTGATGGCCCAGAGCACCTGAATCCGCTCCCTATTAGAAGCACTGACGGACTCTACCCACACCTCCCCATACCGTGTCTGCCCACGGGTCTGCTCTCAGCCTCCTCCTGTAGAGACACTGAGGTGCGCGCCGATTCAGAGCGGCTGAGGACATATAATGTGCTCGAAGGCTCGTCTGAAGGCACGTCTCCCTCGTTTCCTTCATCTCTAAGTCAGTTTTAATTCCCAGAATGTTTTCTGAATTCTAAAGCATTAAAGCGCGTATTCGTTCTGGGTCGGACTGTAAATACTCAGTGATCATGGATTAAATGTTTAGGCACTAATTCTGAATGCACAGCTAAAAAAAAGACAGTAAAATGATAGTGGGAATTAGTGGGAATAAAATTAACGATGTACCCAAACCACCGACGAGCTCGTCTAACTGAGATGTTGTGGGGATGAATCGAATCGTGATGAAGGTTTATCTGGAACTTTTTAAATGTTTAGGATTATTTATTTCAGAATTTACATGCTATTTCACTGTTTGTTTAAAAAAGGTTTAAATAAAATTGACAGTTTTTAAGAAACGAATTCTGAGGTCTACACTGTGATGCACATACACTTATACTTAAGGGCCAGTGTCCTTATTATTATTATTATTATTATTATTATTATTACTGATGCTGTTTTAGAAGGATCTAACAGTTTTTATGTGGCGCAATACAAACTAAAATATTTGCATTGGTTGTTAAGGAAATCAAGTCCATAATTATACAGTATATTGTATGTATATATATATAGATAGATATATATATATATATATATATATATATATATATATATATATATATATATATAGATAGATAGATAGATAGATAAAGATATATATACAATATATTGTATAATTATGGACTTGATTTCCGTAATAACCATTATATATATATATATATATATATATATATATATATATATATATATATATATATATTTGATGCTCTTGAGTTACTAATGCAGAAAGACTCCAGGTTTTTACAGCCTTTATCTGAAGATAATGCACACCCAGCGTTCACAGCCGGTTTACAGTTTATAATTAGTGTGTTTAATTATTAAGCAATTATTAAATGTTAATAAGCAGAGAGAATGTGGAGTTTAAAGTGAAGGTGTGAGTTTCTGTCCTGAAGAGATTTAGAGTAATTGTTATCTGGCGGGAATATTCCTAGCGATGATTTGGCCTTTGCGTTTTAAAATTGTGCTTCGTTAACCGAGCAGGTCTACAGAGACAACCGAGCAGGTTAATCTTCTCCTTCTATCGACTTTCTATTTCATCTGGTGGGCAGATTTATTTAATCGCTGGATTCATGAAATGCAGTCATTACGTGCAGAAGGTCTTTATTGGGTTATTGTGGAAGCTTTTCAGTTTTTAAATTTTAAATATAAAATAAAATGCTCAGATTTATGGGATATTTTAATGTTCGGCCAGATTTGTTACAATTCATATTTGATTTGGTTTCGTTTCCTGAGAATTAATATAGATATTGCTGATTATGGATAAGAGCTGCTACTGTAGTTGAATTAAACAACACAGATGTCATTTATCGGAGCCAGTCGAAGTCTATTTCTGATCTGGTAGGTCTTGGTCTGTTAGTTGGCCACCAGCACACATGCGTAATTAATGTGTGATCATTCAGTACTGCTAATAGTTAGCGAATGAGAGGTGCGCGTGTTTGTATATGCACACTTATTAACGTGCCATTTGATTAGATACACCTCCCTGTATCTACACTCATTCATCAGCTCCACTTATTATACAGTAGCACTTTGTAGTTCAGCCGTTACAGACTGTAGTCCATCTGATTCTCTGAATGCGTAGTTATCCTGTTCATTAATGGTCAGGACCAGGGCCGGTATTATGTGGGTGGTAGGTCATTTTCAGCATCTCTGATGGTGTGAGTGAATCAGACACATCAGGGCTGCTTGAGAGTTTAAACACCTCAGTGTCACCACTGGACTGAGAATGGTCCAGCAACCACAACAATCCAGCCAAAAGCAGCAGATTAGCCATCATGAGCTAAGATGGACCAGCAAGGTAGGAGTGTCTAATAGAGGGGACCCTGAATGGTCACAGTTTTAAACACTCCAGTAGCACTTCTGTGTCTAATCCACTCACACCAGCTCAACACCCACTAACACATCACCACCACATCAGTCAGAAGTGAGAATGGTCCACCACTGACATATCGGTTCTGTGATGGTCCAGTGTGGAGCCTGACCACTGAAGAACAGGGCAACAACGTATGCAGAGAATCAGATGGACTACAATCTATAGTTGTAGAACTTATATGCAAAGTGGAGAACACACACAGAGCCATAGTCCAAAATGGCAACTGTACAAAAGAGGTGCAAAACCGAATGCAATTTTAATGTGAACCAGATTTTTTTCCAAGCCATTTTGGGCCATTTCTGTCTATCCATGCATCAGATTTTCACACAGTGTAAACAACAGCTGCTGTGTTAAAACGATGCATAAAAGTAAAAACATGGAGATGCATTTTGTTGGGCCTGAATTAATGTCAGTAAGGCCTCATGTTGCACCATACCGGTGCATATGGCAAACTCCTTATGCACTAGTACAAAGGAGTAACTACTGTCATATACCATAATATTAATTAACAACTAATATTCAGCTACACCGTCAACTCAGCAGTAAGCCATATTTTACAATGGATTCATTCTCTCTTACATTACACTCGACATATTTATGTTCCACTTCGAATCAGCTTCCGCACAAAGTCACACATCAAGTGGAGCAAAACAAGAGGGTGAAGTTTAAAAGGCATCACAGAGCAGTGTTTAAGGTTTGGAGTACACAGACAAAAACGCAAAATAGCAAAAAGAGCAAAAGAGAGAAGAAAACACTATTTGTGAAAGGTAGGAATCTTAGGCCTAATATTAAACAACACACTTTTTAAAATCAACTATAATATGAAACATCACACGTTAAATTACAGCAATACAAAAAAAAAAACATGAATTCTCTCACATTTTGAACATTTAAATAAAATACAGCAAAACAAATCTATTGCATAATAAGCTTTCCTCATAAGTTAAATTGACAGTGCTCAGCCAAAGATCTGGACATGGCAAACATTTTGTAGTGTTTCAAACGTCACACAGTTCAACAATCAAGTATAAAACAAACTTACAAAATCAAAAAGTATTAAAAACACAGTATAAAGAATTTTTAAATATTTATTAAGTTACCAAATTTTGTAAAAAGGTCAAAAAGATCTCCATTATTTTGACACTTGAGTCTGAGATTAAAACTACACCTCCTTCAGTGTGAAATGAAGCACAGTGGGGAAGAACAAAGTCCCTCATTTAAAGGCATAGTTAAACTGGTTTGCAAATTTCTCGTGTTTCCTCTTGTCTATCTTGTTCATGACCTCCGCCATTCGTCTCATGGAGCTCCTGCAAAAGAAACAGGTTTAGCTTTTCAACATGGCTGACAGCATGCAGAGCACAGCACAGCCTCTCCTGTTCATCCCGGCCAGCTGATGAATATAGAGTGAATTTACTTTACATGTACATTTAAAACCTCACTGTTCAGACGAAGACAGGTCACCTGTCGGACGGTTACTTACTTATTGAAGACCTTCTTTTCTAGTCTGGAGCGAGAGGTGTTGGCAGTTTGCTTTAGGTCTGTGAGGTTGGGGTGCTTCTTTTTCTTTCCCTTTCCTTTACCACCCTTTTTTCCCTTCCCATACATTCTTGAGGAGCCCAAATCCTCGCCTGTAGCAGCTTCAATCTCCCTCATGAGCTCCGGGTCACGCCAATCTGAGTAAAAAATAAATAAATAAATAAATAATAATTGAAATAAAAGTTATTCACTTCAGATTACACAGATACAAATACTGCATCTATGCTATTTTTTAGCATTTTTGGGTATGTTTTGTCCATTTTAGGATCAAGTGATGTTTCTAAGTACATAATTTGCATTCAGTAATGTCCCTCGGTGTGTAGTGCGCAGCATCTTTCGGTCAGACTCAGCTTAGCCCTTCAGTTGCCTCCAGTTTACCATGAAGTCATAAACTATGCAGCAAATAAAGTTATTTTCCCCTCACTCATACAAACTAAGTGGTCAATGAGTACCCCTTTCTTCAGCTTCCCATGCATCTTAATGCTGGGGAGACAGGAGATAAAGACCCTATTACATGAGGGCTCTGGACCCTCGGGACTGGGAGGGGGACTGAAGATGAGAAAGGAGGCCGCTTATTAACGTTAAGCTGTGCAGCAGGGCCCACTTTTCTGTCAACAGTTCATATCTGCTCCAGCTGCAGCAGTGATAGACCCCACACATACATGCGCATATACACACATGCATAATGCAGGGGACAGCTGCGATCAGGTCATCCTGTAGATTTACTAGGAGTTGTGGGCCAAATGATCTGATTTCAGTGGAACAGTAAGATGCGGTAAACATTTGCACTATGAGAAGTACATACACCGTATGTTCATAAGTATCCAGACAGCCCTTCTAATTAGTAAATTCAGCTACTTTAAGGTGCTCACACTGTCCTGGAGCAGCGACACAAGACCAGACCATGCTCAATGCCAAGTATCGGCTAAAGGGCCATTTAGCCCCACTGGGGGCTGAGGAGCAGTGGAACTGTTCACTGGAGTGATAGCGCTTCATCAAAATATCTTTGGGATGAGTGGGACTGATCCAGAACTGATCATCCAAGATCACTACCTGATATCACTAATGCTCCCCAGAACAGTACTGCAGCAAAGCAAGGACAACCTCTCTACTAAAACACTGGAAAGGGAAATGACATTGTCGTCTTCTATGTAAAGATGCCAAAGGATAATGGTGCCATTAGGAAAACTTGCAACTGAACTTATCCTGATGAATGCATGAATAGAAATGCTTGGCATGAATAAATATGAAAATAAAATATTGTTCTGTCAAAGTGCATTAAAACTAAGATTTCCCTGTTCAAAAAAATTACAGATCACTGTGAGTTTTCTTATAACTTTCTTATAACCGAGTTAGATTACAATGCAGCTCAAAGTGCTTTACAAACAAATAAAAACCAGCACAAGAGGAGAACAGCAAACAGAGGAACGCAAAGCACTAAGCAAAGCAAAGTAGGGAACTGAAAAAAAAAACCAAGAAATTAAAAAAAAAAAAAAATTTAATTTAATTATTTTAAATTAAATAACAGGAACTGTATGTCAGTAAAATACTCAAAACATTAACAGAAATCATACAACATTTCTGTTCATAATATTAGATGATGCAATACATTAGATGTATGAACAAGTAAAAGTAAAAAGGTTTATTTATGAGGTTTTCAAAACTGTTAACAGACAATGCTTGCTGAATACAGTTTGGGGACATGCATGTTAAGCAGCAAATTCAGTTAACCTGACCTAAGGTGGTGTTAGTCCATTAATGAAGCAAAAACAAAACCACATGTGGGGTTAAAGCTAGTCTGGGCAGCGTATCAGCCACATCACACCAAACAGGTCATCACATCTCCATAGTCTAACCAGGGAGCGTAGGACTGTCACAGTTATTACATAACCAACTGACCACAAGTATGTGAATGGGTGCATTTTCAACAGCTGGGTTAAGGCAAAAAGCAAGCAGATGAAAACAGAAAATACATAGACTGAGATAAGTTCTAACTTAACAGCCGACATCGCTTCTTACAGGCACCTCTTCTTTTCAGTGTAGCAGTTTTCCAAAAGCATCTACCAAACTCTGGTGAAATTACGATCTGATAATGAAAATGTAAGGCTGTTTAAAACCAAGCCTTCAGTGCGTACACAGAAACACAGGCACATGAGACTGCGGAGGGGCCTGAAGGTGGCTGTTTAGAGCAGAAATCAATGGCCCAGCAGGGGAGCGCTTGGTCAGTCAAAGAACTGATGGACCTCCACTGGTGCCGCGAGCTCGCTGGCAGCACGTGAGGGCGGGCGAGGTGCCCTGTGGTTACCGTGACGACCGGCGTGTAGATGGGCAGAGGGCATGATGGAGTCAGGGTGGGATCGATAGCGTACTTAGTTACAAAAGATGCTATTTCACAAGCCAGTGGTCAGAAGGCTTCTGAAGCCAGCTGCCTTAGATACCTGTTTGTTAACAAGTCACTGCAGTCAGAGAAAAGCACATCCGACGCTCCACTGACAGCGAGGAGCTGCCGCTTAATTGGCTTTTAGCGGCCAACTCTGCAAAAGGCAGAAAGAGAGCGAGCGTCTGACGGGGAGAAAGGAGGACAGAGTGAGATGCTGCCTGTCCTATTATCTGGCTATTGATGATGACTGGGATTTCATCAGTTCATCTTTTCCAGGCTCCCCACCCACTGGCCCACCATTTGTCTAGTATGTGCGGCGTGATGAAGGAGCAGAGGTAAAGGGTCTTTAGGATTTGTCTTGTTTACGGAGGGACTTGAAAACACTGTAACAGTGGCCTACTCCAAACTCTTTCGCCTTTGCAAGCTACAATAAGCTCTGCCAGACACAGGCAACGTAACATTAGTTTTCGAGCTTTAACAAGCATTTTCCAGAAATGCAAAATTTTATCATCTTCTAGAAGTTTAAATTATTGACAAATAACAACAGCATAGGGCAAGCGTCCTAGTATTTGTTCTACTCCTTAAAACAGAGATTCTGTTGAAAGTGCCAAATCTAAATTACTAAATAAATAATAAAAATAAAGGTAAAAAAATTGATGGCCAGTGATGGGACTTAAAAAGTTCTCTCCACCTCCTGGCATGCCAAGAAAGTCAAAACCATCATTTACAAGCAAAAAACATCCCAACTTCATTCAGTAGTCATATATTGTTACTGTCCAATGAAACCTATGCATCTATTTTGTCTATTTCTTCTTTTACGCATCATTTGAACACAGCAGCTGCTCTTTACACTGTGTAATAATTTCACGATGAACGGACCAACAGAAATGTCATTAAATCACTTGGTAAAAATGTCTGGTTCCACTGACCTTCATTAAAGTTAAAATAGGTTTTTGCCCTCTCTTTTGAAGTTACCATTTTGTTTTTCTTTGGATAGCGACGGTGTGCTAAATAGAGCTTACAGGAGAAAAACATACAAAAAGCTAACGCAAAGTGAAAACTACATACTGATTTAATTACTGAACGACTGAAAGTCATTCTGATTAAGCTTATTTTTGCCCACTCTTGTCAGAAAATGCAAATTCAAGCCAATTAATTGATTATTTTGTGTAATTACCTACATAAAATAACATGAATACCATAGCACTAAATCTTTGTTGACAGCCCTAGAAGTTGTATTCATATAATATATTAAAATGACAGTACTACACTGTCTTCTTTTGATCTGTCATTATTATATGGCTTTAACATTGAACACTGATATTACCTGGCTGCTCCTCCATACGTTTCCTCTCCTCCCTTTCTAGACGAGCAGCATCTTCTGGGTCAATTGGCCTTCCAAGTTCATCCCGTGGTATTATGTGGCCATGGAATGGACACTTTTAAGGAAAAAATTAAGAAATGAAAAAACAAGATCACCTCTAAACAACACTCTTAAAAATAGAGCTTCTGGGGCGGTTCCCTGGGTTAAACATAGGGTTCTAGGAAACAAATTCAACTGGTTTTTACATAATGCAGGTTCTTTAAACGTGAAAAGGTTCTTCACATTTGAATGCATCATCTACAAAAATGATTCTTCTAAGGCTTTTCTCCCACCAATAAGCATCATTTAAAGAGTGCCTCATATACTGCACAAAAAACACGCCACCTATATGTGAGTGCAGTAGAAGTAGCATGTGCATGTATTCCTTCTACAGCCTTCACCTTGACTCGGTCCTGACGTTCACACAGTGAGCCGTTGGGCATTGGAGCTTTGCACTTGTGCTCCACGGGCTGGAAGCGGCCAGCAAAGGTGATGTACCTGGACTTCATCTGCTCAGACAGCTCTTCGTTCTCAACCTCCTCCTCCACTTCATGTGGCACCCAGAACTGGTGCTGAGAAGTGTTCCTGAAAACCAGAGACGACAAGAGCGCTTCACTCTCATACTGAGTATACCAAGTTCTAAATTAAATGCTTTCGGTGGCTCAGGAATGTTATGTTTATATACACTGTCAGTCAAAAGTTTTCTAAGTATGTTTTTTTTCACAATAATAAACAACAAATTTACAATATGTGTTTTAAACAATAGTTAAGATATAGGCAAGATTTATTTAACACTAAAGAAGACACCGAAGGCACATACTTCTTTCTTATTTAACTAAAAAGTAACAGTAAAGATCTTGACTGTCCTCAAATATATGACAGCTAGTATGACAATGTTCCTTGTTGCCTCTCACTGTTTTTGGAATTTCTGTCTTGAAGGAACAAATTCCTGCAGGGCTTGTTGAAGAACAATCCATCTTTCTGAGATTTTTGTTCCCAAAATGTAGCATACAAAGAGTGGACTGTAATCTGTTCAACTCTGCATAATATAAAGTATGGTAGCACGGCATATCTTCAGATCAACCATTTATTTACTTAATTCTGCCTGATTGGTTATCATCTGAAGTCAGAACAGACAACAGTGCTCTCTAGTGGCCACTAGACATGACGGACATCACTGACCTCTCTGAAATATGTCTGAAATTCAGGGAGAGGCAGACAGCATGGAAACTAAAACCACCCCATTCGTGAACGGTTTATGAACTAACTGAAGTAAATTCCACTATTAGATTGCCACAGTAGCGGGAATATTTTTTACAACGATTATTAGCAATTATTAGTTGCAGTGCAAATGTTTAAAGTAGGCCTACTTGATGATCTTGCCAGCTGTAGGTTGCTCCTCTCCCCAGTAGTACAGATCCACACCAAATGGAATGACAGGAGCCTTCCCTGTCTCCTCCCCCTTTTCACTGCTGCCTGGAGTGGCCTCAGCAGAGCTTCCAGATGCACTGAAACAACCAGTATAAAAAAAAACTATAGGTTAAGACAATTGAATATTTTACTGATTTCTTTGGTCATTTGGACACAGAAACTATTATGGAAAGTCTACCTACGAGAGCTTATGTAGTATAGAATTCTATATACTCCATACATAGAAATGAAGCAGCAAGCTGCAAAATTTGGAGCACTATTTGACCAATTTCATATGAAAGTTCTAAGGTGTCTCTTATCCCCTTTTTGAATGAACCACAGCACAGGACATTCAGAAAGAAAATATTGACATGTATCAGTCTTACATACACAGTGCTGTTTAATTCTTAGGAATAAAGAGAGGTTGGAAAATGGTCATGTGAAATGAATAATGACTGTTCAGGAAACACTATCCCATACAAACTTCACATGTAGCTCTCTTGCTGGTTGAAAAAAAAGAAAGTTGTAGGCTGTGGGCCCTTTTGTCTTCTACCACGCTGTAGGCAATGAAAAGCCATGTTGTTTTATTTAGACTTTGTCTCAGTGACCGAACAAGGCTTACAGTGAGCAAAAGTCAGATTACATAAACTACATTTTTTGGAGAAATTAGTGTATTAAAAAAGAGCATCCATGATATTAATATTAATATAATAACTGTATAATAATATCCCATATCGCACTCATGCGCGTGCGAGTAAAGACTCTTTTAGAAGCTACAGTAAACATATTTCTCTTTTCTTGATCTTGACCTGCATTAGAGATGAATTTTGCTTGGCTACCTTGTAGATAGTGCAGAGGGCAGTCTCTCTTTTAAGACACGGATAGTGGCAGCTGCACATGTGGGGTCCTCCTCCTCTTCACGTTGCTTCCTTTTAAGCCGGGCAAGAATCTGAGGCACGGGTGGAGCTGCGGGTCTGGCCACAGGTTTTGATGGGTTTGGTTTGGCCACAGAGGTAGACGTGGAAGGTAATGGATCAAGACCTAAAAGAATGAAATGAGAAGAGCAGATCTGAGCTTTTCATGGGTAAGGACCACAAACCGCAAACGTGTGGCCTACTTATAAAGTCATGTTATTTATTACCATTAGTTTTACTGAAATTCATAGGTACCCTGTAAATAAACTTGGCACTCCTCTTTTAGACACCTGGATCATTTTTGTGTGTTTGAATAACACTGCTGGGCAGTCATAAATAAATATGTACATGGTTGTAATATCACACATCGTTATGATACCCCACAAATTTAAATCAAAATTTAAAAAGTGCCATTTTGCAACTTAAAAACAAGTTAAACAAGTTTTAAAAAAAAGTACTTAAAAACCCCATACTGGCAATAATGCATGGGCCATAAAAGTATTTGGACAAAATTCTGTTGTATATTTCTAAGTTTATGATAACTTTAATGAACACTACCGACACCATTATCAGAAAAACAGCTATTGTACTCGAATTGGAATTATTCTTAAGGCATTTTTCACACAAATATTCTAAAACTGCCAAGATGTTGCAAAAAGTGTTTCATCTCACCAAAATATCATTACCTAAAGAGCTTTATTAATGTTTACCATGGGTTAAAAATGTAAAATGTACAATTACCTCTTTAGGGCCGGTGGACCCTTTAAATTACAGCAACTGAAATGAAGCCATGGCAAAGAGGGAGCCCCTGACATTATTATGTGCACTTCAGAAACACTGATAAAATGTCTCTTGGGTGGGCTGTGTGGGTCTAAGCAGGGCATGCAGGGGCTTAAGCTGAGCTTTAGAGTGACACTAAGATCTAAGACTGACTGACTCCAAACCTGCCCCAAATCCCAGGAGTGTGGCCAAATTAAAACTTTAAAGGAGTGGTGTAAACCTCTTAGGGGTCTGATTAGTGAACACCTGACCACTCTGTACGTGGGCCATCAACCTTGTGGACTCAAGGCCAGGTTTACAGAAAAAAGACTGCAGCTACAACGTCATTAGAAGCAGCAGGAAATACACAGACCCTTCTATCCACAGTATACGCTATCTACCCTAGAATTCTAAAATTATAGAATCCCTTTGCTATGATGTTTAAATGCAAGTTCAAATAAACATGTTTGCCTTTTTTAATGTAAAGGATTTTTACTACATAAACATTTTTTTTTTATCAATTTCCAAAATAAAATTTCATCTACACAAACAGAAACATGGTATCAATTAGATACTACTTTCAGCAGAATGCCTCTGCTTATGAGTATATAAGCTATGAGTGATCAATGATCAATCACATTAAATAACACGTGCAGCTCTCAAGAAGGTGTTACTAAGAAAAGCAAACAGAAAAAAAATAAATAACAACATCTGCTGGTGTTCTCAAAACAATGGACTGACCACTCCCTGAGTTCAGACCTCAACATCACTGAATGTGTTTGGACTTGTGTAGTAAAACCAATACAATATCAAATTAATGGTGAATTTAGCTCCTGGGCTTCAGTACATTCATGTAGAAGTTTCTGTTACATGTTTCTTAAATGTTAAAAGTGTTTCTTGTAACGGTTACAAACAACACAACACAACCCTGTGGAGGTAGGAAGCTAAATATTTGGCAAAGGCTTTCACTTTCCTGAGTCTGATCCCTGAGGCATACAGTTAATCCAGGCTCACTCGCTCCCCACGACTTATTGCATCATAGCCAGTCTCCGGACCACGCAATCATGAAATACGACTAAATCCTTTCTTTTTCTGTTCAAATTGACCAAAATGGTAGCTATTTGTCTGAAGCAATAAAGTTGCAGGTGTTAAAGAGATAAATCAATAAGAGGAAATAGAGAGGCCCAGCAGTAGACACAGAGTGGAGCTGCCAATGGTGGCATTATTGATTTTCCTGAGTTCAGCAGGGCTTGTAATTAAAATGTAAATTTGAGAAAGAGATAACGTCCTGACAGGAATGCCGGGATAAAGGGATAGATAAAAGATCAGCAGTGAAAGGAGCAGAGAGAGAGAGGGAGAGAGAAAAAAAGAGAGAGAATGGAAGAGACGAAGGAGAGAAATGCTTTCCAAATGAAACAATTTTTCTCTGGATGAGAGCTGCAGACCTCTTTTGAAAGGAGTCGGAGAAAAAGATTACGGGGAAATGAACTGAAATCGTTCTGACGGCTTAATGTAATGCTAAATGAAACCGGAGATACTAACTCGTGCTGATTGATAGATCTGGAACGAAGTTAAGTTGGCGGTAAATCCAAACGATATTTTCTACGTCACGTTTTAAGTGTGCCTGAAGCATATTTTTGCTTGGTTAGTCCAGACCCGCAGCCTTTATCGGGCAGGTTAAACTGAGAAACGTTTTGGTGCCCGGTTTCATCTATTGTTCTTCACTTCTAATAGCTCCAAAAATATTCCCATGTACAAAAGCCAAATTATTTTCAATCATTAAGCTCTGGGACCATCCAAGAAGCTCAATTACTGTATGGAGCGCACTCATTACTCCCGCAGAAACTGGTTAAGAAGGAGTTTAATTCATTTGCGTAGAGCTCTGTGTAGAATGGACCTGCCCGGCTGTGTGCGGAGGATAGATGCTCCCAGAGGTTTAGCCCCCCCGCTGCAGTAAGGGCAGGTGGACGTTGTAAATTACAACACTGGGCTAATGGGAGCTCATTAACACCACTGCATTGTTAATTTGGCATGGCCGGCACACTGATCATTACATACTTTACTAATCAAAGCAGCTTGGCTCCATGGAAATTACAGCCTAATGAGTCTTTAGTTAATACCGCTGCAGAGACAGTGGGAAGATTATGTAGCAAATAATAGAATTATCTGTGTGTGTGTGTGTGTGTGTGTGTGTGTGTGTGTGTGCTACAGTGCTCTTTAGATTGTGATGGGTTATGATCAGATATTGACAATAAACAAAACGTTATCAAATATGTAGGTTTTGATCATTACTAGTCATTTTTTGTTTCAAGGTTGCCACTTGTAGTAGCCACTACAATAACAAGTGTTTACTTAAAAAGAGTAAAAGTAAAAAAATAAATAAATAAATAAATAAAAAATCACAAAAGATAACCAGATTTCTAAAATTAAACTTTAGATAATTTGTTAATAGAACACAAGATATAGATTATTGTTTTATAAACTTTTTTTAAAATTGTGGCACATCGTTACTTTTAAAAAGGGAGCATTTCTTGGTATTACGGTATAATCTAGTAATCATTTTTACCGATTAGCTAGTTTGACAAGTAATCTGGTCCAACAATAAAAATGTTCTTAAATGGACAAATAATAGAGGAACAAATACATCAAGTCTTTCTTTTTTTTTTTTAGCAAGTTGTCCCATGCTATCTCACAGACAGCTTTAAGCCTTAGCACATCTTTATTAATTTCACAGGTTAATCAGACATTACTGTTCTGCCTAAGGAAAATATGATTAATCCCTTGTTGGGAGAATAGCTTTTAAATACTGCATCCCGAAAGGTAACATTTACAGATCTGCTATAAAAGACAGAATTCTACAAAATCCTCCATTTTAAAAGTAATTATGAAAGCTGACTGAAATGTTTCTAATAAATGAACCTGTTTATCAACATGAAATCAAACTTAAAGTGAAAGATAATTCTTAATCTACATACTCAGTCAAAGCTAGTGTATTTAAGTGTTTTGGGTTTTATAGATCTTACTGGTGGACATTTCATACAAAGTACAGAAGAACAGTGGGTGATTCTGATGACTGAGAGAGAATATTCAAAAACTGAGTAAAACTGGAGAAGGATGCGCTCTGGGGATGCAAGTTAACTATCTGCTTTTGTAAACAGTTCTTTAGCAGTACAACATTGCATATGATGTTAATACATAGGTGACGTATGATGCGGTATAAAAGAGGAACCCATCGAAATCCAACGCATCACCCCCTTTTTTTTTTTTTTAGGCTTTAAAGAAATACATAATATAAATACATTTGACAGCCCTGTATGTTTCAGCATTCAGTCATAAACATCCTCAGGGGACAAGATTTTGTCAAATATAATCTTTAGCATTTAGCTTGCGCCTGACCTCCTGCTTGACCTCTGTCACTTTGTGGGCAGCCTCTTGTCAATACGGTTGTCCTTGCGCAGATGGAGTCTTTTGCGTGTACAAACAGTCAGCTGTCAAAACAGATTTTTATTGGATGCCCCCAGCGACTGTAGGATTTGATTGATTTAATTGATTTAAACTAGGCTTAAATTGATTCATTACTGCACATTTGTGCCATGTTATTTGCAAGGACAGTATCATAAAGTGTGTTTCAGGCTGACCTGATTTAATAACACTGTGTACAATGCTACAAGGTAAACGTTTATTTATCACCTCTTATTTCCAGCTGCCAGGGGAAGTAATGGTCAAGCAACCTGACGCCCCTCTGCATAACTTTTAACATTTAGCCAAACTCTAAAACTAAGCCACTTTATATTCTGTGGGTTGATGACCATTTTAAAGTAAACCAACTGAAATAACTCCCTCTAGTATCCCCAGTTGTACAAATAAATATTTCCCTTGTGTCTTATGTTCTCTATAAACAAACATGACACTTCACAAAGGATTTCAGAGCCTTTGTACTTGCAACTCACCACTTTAAAAGGCCTGGAGGGTGCAGTGATATGCTATGAGAGATTATTAGGGTTTTGGGTGCAGCTAGAACTTTCACTGATGTCTAATAAGCGTGCCTCAGTGCTGCTGTCTGCACCTGAACAAACTCACCATACTCCGCTCGCAGATGCTCAGGGATAAGTGGCTCGTAACCCTCCTTTTCCGGCACTTCCTCAAAATCATCGTCATCGTCGTCATCTTCCTCTCCAGCTTTTAACTAGTGTGGAAAACGGAGACACAAATTATGGCAAAAACTTCAGACCAACACCTGACTGACCAGTGATTATCATCATTAGCTGACATGCAATTAAGTTTTTTTGGAATTTTTTTTTTTAGTGGGGGCAGAATTCCCTCATTAGTATCTGGTGTGACCACAATTTGCCCATTGCAGTATGGTCATTCTAGGACAGGAGAATACAGATTTGTCTATGAAACTAGGTACCTCAACCCCCCCTCATTCTCCACAAACGTTTGTTTGCAAACCAGTTACCCATGGCCTAGCACCTTAGCAGTTCCTTCCCCACTGATTAACACTCAAATGGGATTGACTTTGGCCTCAGGATATTCCAGAGATTTACAGCGCCCTGAATGGCAAACTATGCAGTAACGTCGGAGCCCTTTACATTTTAATTCAAACTCGTAATAGAATTTCCAGTTGACCACATCCAATTTTTTTCTAGTGGTAGTCCATCTGACCATTGTGGCATCTAATTGTGGCCGCATAAAACAGCTCTCGTTTACATTTGGCCAATTTTCCATGCTAGTAGAGGGAATAAACAGAGCAGACATCTTTCAAACCTATCCAAAGTTTGCAATGTTTGGGAAAGACAGCGTCTATGAGAGTGGATCAGTGAAATGAACCAGTTCAAAATGACTACCATTCGAGATTCAAGAGAAAAACATCGCCTTCAGACAGCCAAGGTTTAGCCACTCTCATGTTCAAGAGAGCCAGAGGAGGAAAAGGGAAAAGGAACAGAACAAAGAGATTGACAGATACGTAGGTAATATTGGGTTATCTTAGCCTCAGCTAGCCAGGTGGAGGTGTACCTGATAACAGCCCTGTGCAAGAAAAGAGAGCTCAGAGGGTGATATGAGGGTTTCTCAACCTTCAGTCTGAGTCTCTGGGTTAGCATCATGCAATCACTTTAAGGAGATCAACCCAACCCCAGCCACCAGATAAGGAGACGATCCAAAGTAGATCCAGCTTGTAAGACTCTGCCTGCTGTAGCTCCTTTGTTGTAACCCCTGTTACAGCTTCAGGGAAGCTGGACTGCTTAAACTTTATGGCTCTACATGAGATACACTGTTTTGAATGGGGCACTAATCCTCTTAGGTTGCAGTTTAAACCTTACACATCACCTGTAATATCAAAAGCATGCTGTGATTTTACATTAACTACTTCTCTAATGTATTTTAAAATGATCTGAATTCATTTAGTCAATCGTGTGTACAGTCTTGTTCTGTGTGAACAAAACTTTGAATCTCAGCCATGGCTTGACAATTTGGATAAATTAAATAATGAAAAAGCGCACATGCAAACATGCCCAAATTGAACTTTTCATTATGCACAGAACTATTTATTAATCTATGATTTATATTATCCTATTTAAATCTATTTTACAGCAAAACACAGACTTCACAAAGTCTCAGGATTCCGAAAGAATTGGTAGAAAAAGGCTAAAGTTTTGGCTTATACATGCAAAGCTCAACCGAAGTATATTCCAGATAAATGTCACATCTTTCCAAAAAAGAGAAAGATTGTGCAAGGATGTGTTCCTTCAATCTTCAATCTGGAACAGGAAATAATTCTTTACCATTTGTCATTAAAATTGATAATCCAGTATTTTAATGCAAAGTCTGGCACCATGTTGAACAAACCGATGAAAAGGCCAAAAATATTTTATATTAAATAGTTACCTTATGCACTTGGAGCGTTTAAACACTGGTTTACCAGCCTGCCTGGCACAAATGTTGGCTAGCTGGTGGTTTAAAGTGGCGGGTGAGCTCCACACACCCCCCACCACCCCACCTCTTTCTCCTGGAGCCTGCACGTGCTCATCCATCACCGGCCTGTAAGTTTTGTTATCACTCTAACACTAATCAAAAGAGAAAACTGTCACCGGCGCTGACCTGTGGAACCTCCCAATTATGCTCTTCAGGAATGACAGGAGCACTTAACTTCCCCAGCCGGGTAAATGACCACCATCAATCTATACAGAATAACAATGAGCTGCCGGCTTGCAAATTATTATTTCTTTCTTTTTTTTTTTTTTTTTTTTTAGGTATAGAAAATCCCCAGGCTGGAATTTATGAAAGGTGAAAAGCAACCCAAGGCTTTCTTATCCCCCTCCTCCCCTCCTCTCCTCCGCTCCACTCGGCACGAGAAACCCCGCGCTTGGGGAGGCGTCCGCATCAGCGCTAAACAGAATTTATGCCTTTTAATTTACTCAAAAGGTGCTTAACCGTTCCCTGCGCTACAATGCATAACAGAATGCCAGTTTTTAAATATGGGGGTCGTTTTCATAAAATGGTATACATAATGTGTGTGCCCTTCCTTTTTCGAGGGCATTGCGCGAGGTGCGGTTCCCAGGCACGCTTTTTTCCATTTATTCTGCTTAATTGCCTCCATGATTACCTCTATATCAGGCACTAAAGGGTGATCAAAGCTCGCTTTGCCTATTCCTTTTTATTCCTCAGCTTTCTTTTTTATTTTCTTTTTCATTACTGCAGGCGGGCTGTGTTGACAATTGCAGATTAAGGTATAAACTGTCTTTGGATGAGGTCTCAATTACTTGCGCTGGCGGTGTTGGCTGAGTGAGGCGTGGTGATAGCTGCGCTTTTACTGGAGCTGTGCAGGAAAACAAGCCCCTTAGCCGAACCCCTAGCTACGCTTAAAAGGCTTGAGCCTGCAGATCTGTTCTAAATGTTATACATAATAATGAAAGCATGCGAGGGAAAAGGGAGGTATATACACCTTAGAGAAAGGCATCACAGGGCACTGGTGAATTTGGCCATGTGGTAAAAGTAAAGTTCAAGCAGGTAATATTGTATAATTGCCATTAAACATGGGTTTCATTTCGTTTTAGGTGAAAGCCATCCAAGAGTCAACACATTCAGCAAAGAGTTTTACTCGTTTCCTTTCTGTCAAATGTTTTACCATTATCTAAGAAGTGGCCCTGAATTATAATAGTGAACCCACTCTTTAAAGTAACTTAAACTAGGGGGCTTAACATCATTCCCAACACCGCTACAGTTTTTCATTCCTTGTAGCCAGCAATCGCGAAAAGGAGATTGCTATTTTGTTTATAAGTGTTGTCCTTTTTTAATGCAATGCAGTTATTTCTCCCCTGATGGATTAAAAAGCAGTGGAAAAAGATTACCAACAGAGCTGAAATTCCTGGCCAGCAAGCGTTATTTTATTTTTAATTCACTTTAATTCTGCTGTGATAAAATCTGCACTGCCAACTCATGATGGCAGCATTGTAAGTCTTCTACAGGAGAAGCTGTGCTGAGGAGAATCGGTCTCTATATAGGGGCCTTTTGCTGACACAGGCCCGGCTAACGTATGGAACTCACCTTTTAGTGTATCCTTTGCATTTAAAACACACCATTTGCTTGGCTGCCTCTATAACTTGTAAGGAATAAACAACACTTCTTTTCATTTCTCTTGTAAAAGGCCTCTTGGAAAAGTTTTCCGGAGGGAAAAATGACTCCACAGTGCATGCAAGATCTGACCAGCATACTGAGCTAAAGTGTGCCCGTGTTAAGGAATTCTTGCAGGGATAAAAATCTGTACTCCCAAAAAGGTAAGGTCACGGAGAAAAGAAAATTATACCTAATATTCACTGGAAGTTAATGGAACAAGAGTTTGTTTAAAGGAATTTGAGCGTCTCTATTCGTACGATCTCTATGAAATTTTAACAAATTTAAAGTGCAGCTGCTGTTTCCAAATAATATCTAAATCAAAAGGTTTTTATTGTTTAATATTTATTATGTTAAATAACATTTAAAATACGCCATAGGCTAGCACAATTTTAAAGTAAGAGTCCAACTACACTTAAACGACTGTTGGTTTTGGCTTTTAAAGTTTTACATGACAAAGCCCAGTCAGGGAAATTGTATTACCCGAATGTTAAATAGAAACAGTGAGATCCTCTCCAAGCAGCGCGAAGTGGCCTGAGCGTTAGGCTACGTTAGAATAAAAGTGAATATTAAACAGCAAGCGAGCTCCTGAGTAGCCCGCTTAAAGACATTCACGGTGAACTCTATTGATTGCTCGCCGGCTGTGTCAACCTCCGTCTCCTTGGCTGGGAGAGGGGGCAGATAATGAGGTTCCGGTTAAATATCCCCCACTTATGAGGAAAAACACATTCCAGCAGGCCTAAAGTGCTCTCTGCGCCCTCCCAATATATTTTGTATGGTCTAATTAACTCTGTAAGCAATCTCAATTACTTTGTGCCCAGGGAAGCGTCCGCCGGGCGCACTCCTTTAAGCAAGTCTGTTATCCTTTTAAAAAATGATCCGAGGAGGCAGCCTCGGACAACTGAACTCTCGACTTCATTTGTCTTTGGCCAAGTTTGATGGCTATGCGTTTAAAAACCCATTCAATCTTATAAACTAAAAATTAAATGTACTCAGCTGTGATGGTCCTCCGTGCATCTGCTATTTATATGCTAATCTCCTCTCTTACTGGGAAGGTCTTGCAAATTATTACAGCAAACCAATAACTCAGGTGTATGGACTGGCAGGCTCGCTGGCCACCGAATAGAATGAAATGCTCCGAGGCTCGTGGGGTATTTGGGCTGCCCAGAGAGAGAGAGAGAGAAAGAAGGAGGGAAAGAAAGAACCTTGTGAAGTTGCCCGCCATTGTCTCTGGAGGCAATTTAAGTTCCTTCGCCACAAAGCGGCTCTGAGACAGCCCTTCACTTTAAAAGCACACAACTTTGCATACATTATACCAGTGGTATGTAGCAGTCTATTTTGAGATGCATGTTCTGATGGGTAAGTCCTGCCTGCCTTTAATGAAAATAACCTTCAGGTATTTGTTGGTCCCTTTTAAGAATACAAACGAAAAAAGAAGAAAAAAATAAAAGAACTTGGTGATATGCTAATACATTAAACAAGTATTCAAAAGCTGCTAGGTGGTGGGGTAAGGGTAAACATGCACCACGGAAGACCAGCCTTTCTTAAATGCTTTTTAAAAAAATGGGTTTGTGGTTTTTAAATGAAACTAGACTATAACTTCAAAACATCTACTGCTTTAAACTGTGGCCTGAAGTTTGAACAGTGATTATAGGCAAGCAATAGTGACAATGGTTTGACGGTTGCTGAAAATGTGGGTGATGTAGATAAACAGCAGATGATGGATGGAGGTCTCTTAATTTACCACAGTGTAATAGGCCCTCTCAAAGACTGCTGCTGTCTGGGGGATTGGAGTAAATGAGACCTCAAAGCCCCTTGAGCCCTACCAGTTTCCCCCTGGGGTTAAATTTAGGTCAGCTATGGGCAGATTTGATGAGTAAATTAGAAAAAGGACCCACTTTCATAAAACACATAGAATTAATAAATGCTGTGATGCATTTAAGCGACCGGAAAATCTTGCAATGAGATGTAACTGCTTAGCAGCCATTAGAAATTATAGACAGTTAACACACCATATTAGCAAGTTAAATTAAAATTAGGCAGAACTGCAAAAAATAAATAAATAAATGAGAAAATAAATAAAAATATATGAGAGAGAATGAGAAAGGCGCAGGTCTTCATTTGTAGAATAGAAACTGCAATGTCATAAAATCAGAACAAACCAACTGCAATTGTTCTAAATATTTTAAAGCTGTTACTGAGTAAAAAATATTTACAGTTCCTATTTTAATTTTAAGCAGTGCTTTACAATGCACTATAAGTATTATAATATTTTACTTTCTCAACCAGAGAAAATACTACCAAAACCATGTGTGTAAGGATTTTTATTTAAAGGGGAATTTATTTAAAGTGAAAATAGTTCATTTACAGTGTTTTAATGTAAAAACGTTTTATCATAAGGTGATCTTTAAAGTGTTTATGTACGAAACCTGGGTTGTGATGTCCTCAAAACAAATACAGACATTTTATTTACTATGAAAACCGGCAGTAAAAATACACATGCGTTTGTATGTAATGTTATTAATGATAATTTTTGGGAGTAAAACCTTGTAATTACTATCTTACAACATTGTTTCAGACATCAGGCAACATATTCATCTTTTTTTCACATAACTTTCAGCAATTAATTTTCCATAATTGTCCATAAAGTAACAGAACATTTCACATGAAACCATTCTAAATGGCTTTATTTACATCTTAACAGAATATTTATATAATTTTTTTTTTAGAATTTACACCTGCACTGCTAAATACACCCTAAACTTCTGAAGTTCTAATGGAACATACAGTTGGTGTTCTGGAAGTACTGATTATCCACGGCATTCTCAGAGCATAATAAAGATATATATCCCTACTGTCAGTAACCTGTTTACTGTTCTGACCTTTTGTTGGGACCCATCGTCTCATCAAAGAAGCTGGTCAGGGTTAGATATATTTTTGCTGATGAACGACCAATATATCTGTACATTATTTTGAACCTAAAGAAGTCAAGCACAGATTAATAACTTTCATAAGCCAGTTTGGATCCAAAACATATCCAGTTTACTTTATAGCAAGGTGCTTTGCTTACATCCAGCTTAATAAGGTTTTACCCTGGTACAAGAATTGCAGAAACACAGCAAAGAATCCCTGATAGGTCTGGAATGAGGAAAGGATCCTAGACAGACGTGGTTTATCTTGAGTTTGCCAATGGGGGAAAAAAAAACACACTGAGACACATCAATTATTGCTCTTCCTCACCGTCCTGATAAGATGCCTTATCGGTGTAAACAATGCAATATTCCCCCTGGCCGCATGGTAAATGTGCTCCCCTTTTGGGAAGTCGAAAAGGTGTCTGCTCTACAAATTCAGGGTGCTTAACACAAAACCCCTGTGACCAATAATTAAATGGAGGCTGTGCGATCACAACACAGCAGTGCATTACGCTTGTTCGAAATGTCACCAGCTACAGTTATCTGACGGGCAAGGTAAGACGTGTAAAGCTTTATGTATGAGGCAAACATTTTCTCTAACATGAGAATTAGGACAATTAAGGAGTAACTGTTCTATTCTATTATTCTATTATTTTTATTTATTTATTTGTACAGTTAGTCTTCTGCTATTTTAAATTTTAAACCACGGTTTTAATTTTCTGCTAAAAATGATCAAATGCCACAACAAAAAAGAAAATAAAGTAAACAGTCTTTAAATGTTTTATACAATTCTTTATGATATTACCAGTTGGCCAATCAGCAGGAGTTTATTGGCAAAAAAGCAATTCCGCCCGTGTCAGGACTATGATAAAGCGTATAAAGTAATGGAATGCTTTTAAGGGTAAAAAGGAAAAACTAATTATGATAAAGCGCTTTAAGTTGTTGCTTTATCGCAAAGCACTGGCTTTTTGCATTGGAAATGGCCGCTGACAGTGATAAACCTTTATAGGGTGCAGTAAAGCGCTTTGTCACTGTCACTTGCCTCCATTCCCTCTCCCCAGCTCGCTCTTTTTGCCCAGTTAAAAGCGGATATCATGTGTCATAATGATGTGTCTCCTAACTGCTAGGTGTGTCCCATTCCGCCCCGCGCTGCGCCGATCTCCATTAACAGCAGAGCTGTGCCTCTGGATTCGCTCGCCGAGCTAATCTCCAGTCTGATGCATTGCTCCTCTGCACTATTGTCAGCGCATTTGCAAAATGTTCGACTACCCATTTGCTCATTGCTGCAGTGATTTAGTTAAAATTTGTGTCATCAATTTAATGTTATGGCACCCGAGTAGCGAGTTTCTGTTAAACTGATATTCCTTTATAATGACTAATATTACACTTCTTACACGTCTTTTCTAGAAAGTCACAGTGAAGCGGGATCTTATATACAGTCATTAAAATCATGATGTTCTCTTCCTCATGCACAACCAACACTGAACTTGACCCCATCGGTGTTTCATGCACTGTGAAATGGTGCCCTCTCCTGGTGAACCCTGGATGCTTACTTTTGCTCTGGAGTCAAAAGGACATCGTTTATAAAGAGGACCATGTCCCCAACACTGTCAGGTAAAAAGAAACTTAGGGAAACTCACCACTCTTCTCTGTCTTGTTTTGTAGTCTATATGAAGCTCGTCATGTTTCCTCAAAGCCTTTTCAAGAGATTTCTTGAGCTCTGTGGCTCGCCTGATCAGCTGCTCCTCCACACCAACCTTCGTAAACACCTAAAGATCAATTCAAGTTATTTAAAAGCAGAATTACAAAAAAGAAAAACTCATACAAGGTAATCATTATTATTATTAACAACAACAACAGTCTATTATGTCATCAAGTATTAAAGGTTAGGAGCAAAAGGGTATGCAATTATATACACACTTTAAATATTTTTTCAGAACTTAGTGTGTCCACAGTTTGTCTTGGTTTAGCTTCCTTATTAGAACATTGGCTATTGCTATCAGTACAAAGCACTCTACAGGAATATTCTACCACATCTCCTTCTTCACCAAAGTCCAGTCTTAGAAGTAATAAGATTCAGTTATGTGATGATCTACAATCTGAAGTGGCCAATTGGCTGTTCTGAGAACACCAGCAAAAGCACTTTTCAGTAAGTGTTTCTTGACAGCTACAAATCTTTTCAGACTCAGAACATCTGCTTGTCCTTTCTCAGTGGAAAGATGGATGGGAACACCTGAGGATTTCTTCATATCTAAAACACAATTTTTTTTCATTATACAAGCAGCTCATGCTATAGCTAATCTCCTCAGAAATATCTTCTGCATTATAAATATTGTGTCTTTAGTGATTTTGACTCATTCTCATACGCATGCAAACATTTGCAAACCCACATGACAAAGTTTCAAGATTTGAGTTCTTCTGAATTTTCAAACTGGGGCCACTGCATACCTGAATCCATGACTGAACAATAGGAAGATGTTTGCTGCTGATGAGTCTGTGCAGGTCTCTCATATTGTTCACTACTGCCTCATTCTCCTCAGTCTCCTTCACATTTAAATCTAGAGAAAAATAGGGGAAATATGATTCTTAACACGACAATTCCTGATCACTGAAATATAGTTGGGCGTCATTGTAATACTAATCATTTCAACTGTATGTTTTGAGGCTTTTTTTTAATTGTCTATTAATATTTTGCTTTAAAAAAATCTCGAGAGAGTTTTACCATCCGGACTTGCATGTTCCACAATAAAAATCTACACAATTTGCAGGGATGCCATTTTCTTAATTTACATCAGTAAAGTTCATCAAATGCCACTGAGTTCCCGCACATGCCAATCCATCAGGTGTTATTATTTTAACCTATAACAACATCAGTCTCTCGTTTCATTCTTTTCCTCTTTGGCAGTTCCCAACCATGAAACAGGAACCCAACCCACCCAGCACAGTTTAGTGCTTTCCCTGCTTCCAACACACCTGCTCCAACTGAGCAGTTAATTAGCATGCCAGAAGTGTTGGTAATGTGGTCAAGATGGTTATTGTCAGTGAAGCTTGTAGCATGCACTGCAAATTTCTGCCACTATTAAACCCTAACCTGGTCAAACTGCCCGATTACCTCATTTCATAGCTGCTGCTACTTAGTAGCTACCAAACAATGCTCCACACTACTTACTGCTGCCCTATAAATGTGTTATAAACCAGCAAATAATGAAAACACAGCTGATTCATTTTGTTAGTTGTAATAGAATCCTAACATTATAAAAAGGTCAAATCTCTGGAACACAATGCAAGTTAAAACAATAAAGATTAAGTGATCGTGTAGTACTGGGACAGACCTATTAGTTGCTCAGAGTGTCCATTATGGAAAATGTTGATGCACTGTTTACTAAGCTACCCAATCATTTTTACTGTTTATATGAAAAGTTAAGTCATTCTCATGACTGCATTGCACTACAAGAAGTATAGGAACAGTAAGGTCTTTATAGTTCATAATATTTTTAGAGGGTAACAGAAGAGAAATACAAAAAAATGGCTAGCATGCTTAATCAAATAGCAGTCGACAGACCAACAGATATTAAAAAATAACACCAGAGATCAAACACCAACCAACCTAGGGACACATTGAGATCCAGTCGATAGGTGTGAGACATCAGCCCAGTGCTGCGGATAAACATGTCTTCATTTAGACTTTCCTCTGTGTCAGACTCTTCGCTAGGCCTCTGCTTCTCCTCTTCTTTTTTGGTGTCCTCTGCCATCCTTCCATCACCCCCCTGTTTCAGGTCTTTGCTGCAGCATGGCTGTTCATCCCAAACACCCAGGTCGTGGTCAGGCTTGGCACGGGCTGAAGTGGCCGTGTCACTGACTATGGTCGGCTCAGTGCTAAACAGACTGAAGCTGTCTGGCATGAGCAACACCATGCAGTTGTTCATCTCAGTCAAGGATTCCTCCATCTCAGAGGACATTTCTGAAAAAACAAAAGCATACAGACCGAACGGTAAAGCTAACCTCTACAAAAGTCTGTGAAGTTATCTTGAGGACACCTTAATATCTTAAGCCTCTTTCACAAGACACTGCCCAAGAGGTAATAAAAAATAGCTAAATTATCAAAATGTGTTCAGTCATACCTTCCATCTCTTGCATGGCCTTTTCAAGTTTCTCCTTATAAATTCTCTCAAGTCTCTGCTGTTTCTCCTCCTGTCGCTTACGCTCAGCCAGAGTTCTGGCTTCAACATCCTGAAAATCCACCTGAAAAAAAAAGATGTTTAGAGGAAGGTATTTCTTTATATTATACAATTTATTACTTTATAAAGTTGCATTTTTAGCAACAAATAAAAGGTGCGATAAGTAGGATGAGGAGATTTACAGAACACTCTACTGGAAATTATTTGCACATAGATATAACGAAGAACATCGTTCACCCCACCCCAAGACAAACCCCACCGCCCCCACCATCACCCTCAGACAATCATGTAATAATGAAAAGATGCTTTGTCACAAAGTCTGTTGTAAAAGGCATTATATACTGTAAATAAACCTTGACTTCATTTTTGAAAGATTTCAGCCCAAATAGTCATGTCTTCTGAGGATGGAACTGTCTACTACTGTCATCATACTTTTATCAGGATAATGTAGATTTTGCATTTGAGTCCTAAATATAAAGCCTTCTTTTTGTGACATTTATATGTATAGACATATGACGTGGTCTGAAATACTAGCACTAACTCCGTCTTGGTGCTACTTTTTTGTTTTAAATAAAATCTGACATAGTGCTACTTTAAATACTGTTATTTTGTTTAGCTATTCATTTTTCAAGGTAAGCAACAGCTTATCATCAAGCAAGGAGCACGAGAATCAAGATGGATGCAAAGTATGTCATGGATATGTCGCTCAGGTTTAGCAAGATAAAAAGGTTTCTACAAATGTATGCTAATAGCTATCAAAAAGATTACAGGAAGATTATTTGTGTACAGCAATAGGCATTTTGTTACAGGGGGGGAGTACAGAACAGTGCAGTTCATTAAACTTTTGACCACCATCATTTCATCATTTCCACAGCTAAGTGAACCATAATATAATAACATAGTTAAACAGAGAACTTGGTTACCCTTCTTGCCAATGTATCAAGTGTGATGAACCATGACATATGGATGAGACTAGCAATAGTGCAGACCACTTGATTGGCCAAACGCAACCAACACATTTTCGCTCATGTCGGATGAAAGTCATATATAAAAACACTAACTTGCAGAATTGCTGTGTCTTTGACTCTGAAATAAAAGCAAATGATGAGTAAAAGCTAAATCACAACAGTTTCCCTACTGGTGCTAATGTTGTGTGTTTACAGTCATGAGAAGTTGTTTGACCACCACATGACCTTAAGGAAAACCTTGTCTACGTCTACCTTGTCTTCTGTGATGGTAACCCCATGCTATGAAAATAACAAATCGGATTTAAGATGTAATAAAATAATGGTGGGCCTGTGTTTGATTCCCGACTGGGGAATTGCATCCAAGTGGGTTTCCTCCAGGTATTCCGGTTTCTTCTCACAGTACAAAGACATGCAGTCAAGTAAACTGGAGATGCTAAACTGCGCCTAGGTGCAAGTCTGTGAGTGAGGGTGCCCTGCAATGGATTGGCGGCCTGTCCAGAGTCTTTCCTACCTTCCACCCACTGGGATAGGCTCCAGCACCCCAGACGGATTAATGGGTTTAGAAGATAAGTGAGTGAGAAACATCAACAGGCCTACCTTTTTAACTTGCTTGAGGAAGTGATAGCCCAATGCCAGCTTTTTGTAGGCATCTCCATATGTGGCCTGCCATGACTGAACAGTCTGAATGGCCTGGGTCTTGAGCTTCTTGGCTACCTCTTTGGGTGGCGGCAGTGGCTGCTCAATGTCTGTCTCCACAGTTAGCTCCAAAAACTCCTGGAGGTTAGCTACAAGGAGGGTTCTGAAGTGATGAGAACGACTGAAAAGCTCAGTGACCATCTGGAAGGCAGAGAGGCGTATCTCAGCATGATCCTGGTTTAGCTGCGTCATGATGAGGTGATAGAAATGGTCGATGTAGTCGTTGGATATTCTGCAGGGTGAAGAAATAATTAGGTAAAAATGTTATTGAATTTCTGGAGACATGCAGTACGTAACAGGTAAAATATTTTTGTCCCTTTAACTACTGTACAGCGTCATTAGTAGTCCTCTTACTTGCAAATTTTTTTAACTTCTTTCATTTTGCCTTCATTGAGCTGTGGCTCTCCAGAGGTAGTCAACTCCTCCACCAACGCGGACAGCTTATCACGTTTTTCTTGGTCCATCCTGTTCTACCAAGTTCGGACGCCAACTTCACTGTTAACTATTCAACATGGGAACCTTCGGAATAAAAGAAGGCTATTTAAAAAAAAAGTGATGAAGAAAGAGAAGTACTATATCAAGCAAATTTCAAAGGGAAGTCAAAAATCACATCTGTTATTTATTAGTCTCTAAACCAGTAACTAACTAACTATACTAACTGTAGTAACAGTCAGGATGCATGCTATGTATTGTTGTAGAAGAACATTAAAAGTCTGTCAGCGTTTGTTTTGTTGTTTTGCTTTTTGTTGTTGAGTCCTGTCTATATATATATATATATATATATATATATATATATATATATATATATACACACATATATATATACATATATACACACATATATATATATACATATATACACACATACATATATATACACATACATATATATACACATACATACATACATACATATATATACACATACATACATACATACATACATACATATACATATACATATACATATATATATATATATACACATACATATATACATATACATATATATATATATATATATATATATATCTATCTATCTATCTATCTATCTATCTATCTCATTATAAACACACACACACACACACAGACAGATACATGTACAGACAAAAAACAACATTAATTTAAAACTGTTTCAAACCCCTGGAGATGCAAAAAAGGGCCACTTACCGCATGAAATGCTAGATTCAGGCATTAATGTCCCTTTAACATGCTGCTAGCCTTAGCCAACACTAAACTGAACCAGCTTGTTCGAATGGACAGAGTAGTAAAACGGTCCGTTATGTCTTTACCCGGTTAGAGTAACCTAACAGACTCGTAGTTAACGTTTCATCACACTAAGCCCATCACACACAGTTAGTGAATATAATACAGTCCCGAGGACATTAAGACAAGACCATACATAAACCTCAAAACCCACCTGCAGGAAACAATGATAACATATTACAGCAGACAAAACCACTAACGACTCGGAGCTTATTTGTGTAGAAACTCAGCTTACCTGATGTTAGTAAAGGCACCATTTCAAAACAAAAAGGGTTATATTACTGTGAGGAAAGAGAATAGCAACATCTTCACAGCTTGATTCTGTCTTCACCACTACTGCGTGAAGACAGCAACCTACACAGTTTACTGCAAATACGGAAAAGGCCGCCTTTCAAAATAAAGGTCACTACTTTTATAGAACTAAAAAAGACACCGAAGCAACGCGGAGCCTTCAACGTGCCCTTTACGTGAAATATATGTAATAATATATATTACGCATATTTTTCTATATAATACAAAACAATTTTTTTTACATGATATATTAATTTAAAAACAGATAGTACTTATAATGAGACAGTATAAAACAGCTTGTGGCTGCTTTATTTGCTAATTTTGGCAGGTTTACTAAATATGTGAAAATAAGAAAAAAATAACATAAATATGGCACAGTTTTATTTATTTATGTATTTCTTTTTTATTTATTTTTGGAAATGCCTAAAAATAGTTTAAAGATTTTTAAAGACTTGTGCCCAGGCCACATTGTAAGTTTTGTTTATAGCCCATGGGCAAAATTTAGCAACAAAAAGTAATTATTACTATTTTCCCTTTTTTCACAAAAAAATTAACGTTTGCAGATGCTATGTAGTAGCTTAGTGCAGGTACTGCACAGCTAAATGAGTCTTTAAAACACTGCTTTATTAATGGTTAAAGCTATATCAATTATACAGTGGAAGAGCATCTATTTAAACTTCATCAGCTTTAATCATAGGAGTAACAGGTCAACTGTTCACTGCTTACCTAAAAGTGTGCTTCACAACAGGAATGATTATCTGCCTTCACTGCAGGAATGGGTAATACCACTGATATCCAAATACCAAAGAATCTGTCAATACAGATAATAATAATAGTTTTAAACATCCATACTAGGGCTACAATGTATGCTGTTTGTCCATGCTAATACTCCCTTTAGAGCAGTGTGTGGCTATTGGGCCTTGTAGATGGAGTGAAGCTGGGCCTGTGAGAGCCACATCACTTTGCCAGCAAAGTAGCTAGCCTGAAGATTAAGATTTATAGTGGTTAAAACTGCACACTGTGGCATGAGCATCATGGACGTATTTCTTGAACGACTTTCCCACTAATCCAATTTTTGAGGTACAAAGTGGTATGAGGAACAATGCATAAACATAATGCTACAGCATCAACGCATCACTGCTTTATTTTCCCATTTGTTAAAGCTGAGCTGGGGAACAGTTTGGGTGTTCCAGCATAGTATGGTGATTTTCAGTTGCAGACACACCCCATTTAATTCATCAGTTAATTGCCAGGTTTAGGGGCGTTACATCAGAGAAATCAGATAAACTGTTTTGTGCTCCAGCACACGGTTCCGCACCCAACCCACATAATAAAACCAAACACGAGAATTTCATGAAGACAGTTGGTGTGGGCGGGAATGTTTTGACAACGTGAGGTGAACGTACATTTTCAAAAACGTATGTATGGATACATGCAACCAGGGCCGTAGTCAGATTTAACGATTTGCATTTAGCTGATGCCCTTATCCAGAGTGACAAGGTAATCATATTACAGGTAGGTCAGTGTAGTGTAAGGAGTCTTGCCCAAGGACTCTTATTGGTGTAGCAGAGCATAGTCACCCAGACCGGGATTCGAACCCCAGTCTTCCATATCTGGTGATGTGTCCCTCACAGGTAGTGGTGTTATCCACTGAGCTACACCAACCACCAGTGAAATGTTTGATGTTTAAGGAAATGTTTGCTCCTATACTCCTATAAGTGTGAAATACAGAGGGGGCTGGGGGTCCAGGATCCACTAAGAAATATTTTGGACCCCCATTTTCCCAAAATCTAAATTCACTGGTGTCCCTGTTAATAAACTTTTTATGACATTACGCTGTTAATTGTTTAGCTATTTCACCCACAAAAAAGGTTTTGGCTCAGGGTGCAACTGGTGTTTTATAGCCAAGGACTATGAATATACCTGGGATACCTCTGACTAACTTTACAATGTGCCATAGCATATCTATAAATCAGAAAAACTGTCCAGTTTTCCAAAAATTTGAAGGAAAAAAGTAAATAGGTTTTTTAATTTCCTAAAGACCAAAGACGATCTTAGTTAATGCATAGAAAAGCACATTACCAAACTAGAAAAAGCATCTCCAGAATGAGAATTGAAAACCCAAACACTAAGTGGCCATTGAAGCTAGCATCAGGACTAGTAGGATGAATAAGTTAGCATTCTGTAAACACTGGAACTATGAACCTATTGTTTGAACTTTACTCTGGTAACAATCTGGATTGTTCTGAAAAAAACAACATCCATTATTTCCAAAAAGTTGACTCAACAGACCACAGTACGCATTTCCAATGGTTTGATAATAAAATGTTTGTAATCTGTCACGTTATTCCCTGAATCATTTTTGACAAGCCTCAAACCAACCATACGGACTTGGCCTTACCTGGATGTTTATACCGCTTTTATACCCAAGCCTGATTGCATCGCCTTAAGATGTAGTTTTTAAGCTTTCAAGTGTTTTTAGTATTAAAATGCCCCAAATGTGCTGTAGGCAGCATCTAAAAACCTGGTATTCAGGGGGTCCCATATTGACTCACTCAGTGTAACAGTTCTTCTTCTGGAAATGCTCTTTTCTAGTTTGGTAGGTCTTCCACACATCAGTGAGATCTTGTCTCCTCTTTTGTCTTCAGAAATGAGTAATAACTCAGTAATTAGTAAAGTTGTAAGGTTCACAAATATGCTGAAGCACACTGTTTTGCAGAGATATGCCAGGCACAGTTGCTAGGCCTTGAAGGATTAACTAGGGGAACCACTTTGCTACTGCGCCACCTGAAGGCACACGAGTGCTACAGCTCTAGACAGTTAAAGGTACCCTGCACACAAGCTCTCTAAGGGTGGACCAGTTAAATAATGGCAACATAACAGTTCATTTTTCAGGGACCCTGCAGAATTTGGTGTCCTGGACTCCCCAGGATCCCCTGTGTTTCGCACACTGACTGCAAATATCAGTTTTATAATGGGTGTAAATTGTTGAGTCTAGGTAACTCATTTTTGATCTGCTGACATTTACACAATACATCCTCAATTATGAGGCAATCCTTAGAAAAAGAGGCAGGGCGCTTAGGAACGCTACAGCAGTATGTTCATTTGTTGCATGACAAATTGAATCCCTTTGGTGTGGCCTTCATCACATGTTTCAGCTTAATCACCTCTCTCCATAAGAATGGTGTGAAAACGCCTTTTATGTCATTTTACTCACTCCGTCATTTAATCCTACTGGGTCGCAGGCGATGCTGGAGCCTATACCAGCTCTCAAAGGGTGGAAGGCAGAATACACCCTGGACAGGTTGCCGGTTCATCACAGGGCATAGTTGTCTTAGAGTAACACTGTAGCTTTAAACACTCCTACCATTACATGGTTTGGTATTGTGTATTTAGATTTATACATTGTTGAAAAACATAACGATCATCATCATTTCTTTTTTATCTTTACAACTGAACCAAGATAAACTTGATAATGTAAGCTGTAATAAAGTTATTACACTGTATACACTACTACAGCAGTGCACTTTAACCAACAGCTAGCATGCAGATGTAACACAATGATCAAAGTCTGAAATGTGACTCACTGTGAGGTTTATGATAGACTGTTGATGTAAAGTATGCTGAAATATGCTTACATTCTAAAACATCCATGCTTTTTTCATTCCCTACCATTATGCTGCTGTATTGCACTTAAAGTAACACCCCCAACTGTGTACCCCAGCTTGGTGGTCCATTGTTTTCCTAAATTGGCAGCATGACATGTAGCTTATTGCAAGGCTCACCTGATAATAATTACAAAACATAACAGCCCATGGGACAACTGAAGTTAACTTTTATAAATACAATCTAATAAATCTAGATTTAAGAATGACATGTCCAACATTCAAACAAGAAAGCTGTAAAAGCACCTCAATAAACTTCTCTAACAGTGGATAGCGAGTGGATATGTTGTTTCAAACTGAAGATGTTTAATTAGTCAGTTGCTACTGCAACAATTTTATTTGTGCATGTGTACATTTATATACATATATTTACATTAATATAACATTTATATGGCTACATGTGAAGTTTATGCCCCACTGCAAGATACTACCTTCCTCTGAGTACAGGCCCATTGGTGGCTTACGGCCCACAGGTTGAGAAACCCTGGCTTAGAGGATGTACAGTATGAACAGTGATGCTGATAAAGCATCTAATTGTTTGTATTGCTTTTTATTTATTTATTTTATTTACTTTAAATACTTCTTAAAACCCACTTGCACAGTTTCCACAAAGATTCTCACATTCCATATCATTTCATTATGTGTTCTCAGGTAAGAACAGATTCTGTAGAACAGCTTTACAGTTTAAGAACATGTCATGACTCTGACATGAACTTTTTGTTAGGGTGTTTCTCAATAACTAATTTAGGCCCTTTGTTTTTTATGCTATTGTATTCTTTGCTGAAGCATTTTTGGCAATGTGTCAAGCCTCAACCCGTCCCTACTCATGAAGGACCCACCCTTACATAGATACTTCCCGTTTAACCCAAGCACAATTGCATCACCTGTTTTTAAACAGTACACAACGTTAAGCCTTAAACTGTCCCTGATGGCGTTCTGTTTTTATTATATTTTACCTGATGTCATTTTAACCTTTTTAACAAACTCATGAATATGTAAGACATTTACTGTAAGTTCTTTAAATATGTTTGCACATGTTTTAAATATGTTTGCATAAGTGTTGGTCCTGTGTTTTGGACATGGCTGTACATACAATTAGAACAGTAAACATTTAGTTGTTTGTGGTCTTGTTATGTTGGGGATCAGAAAAATGTTCATTTTTAATAGAACCTCCCCATGTCCAAATGTCCAGTATAATTATTTTGTATGTTATATTTTAATTATTTTAATTATTTTAATTATTTATTTGTGGATGTATTTAATTATTTTATCCTGTATGTTTTTTATGTTTTCTTGTAAACAAATAAAAAAGTAGCTGACTAACTGAGTAGCTGATGTTCATCTGTGCGTTTTGCCTGCAAGGCTGTTTATAGTCATGTCTTTTCTCAATAGGTTTGCAGAGATCAGAGAGAGACAAAACGACACATAAAGACTTTCTTTCTATTATGCCAAGCTCAGATGTCCCAGCTTCTCGGGTTATGTAACTAAAATAATGAACCCTTGGGTGTGATTTTTCAGTCTCATTTTTTCTTAGCTCAGCTCACGCTGCATCTCTTTATGCTTCATACGCCTGGAACAAACCGCCTGAAGATCTTGGTACTGATGTTTAAATCTACACTAAAAACATTTCTCGTCTCATGTGCCTTTGATTGAGCTCCATGACTTGCACTTTATTCCTAATTCCTACTGCACGTTACGTTTAATAAACTAATATTAATACTACTTATTTTTCCTGTTGTTGCTTTTTTGTACATCCGTTTAATAATCTGTTTCGTTTAACTTGTTGCCAGTTTGATATTTTTCACTCTTAAACTCTTTACCGTTCCTTTAAGTCTTCATTATTCCTTTTGAATCTAATTTTGTTTTTACACTGTTATGAAATATATATATACAGTATATAGTATATCTATAGCATTTAGCTGACGCTCTTATCCAGAGTGACTTACAAGGTTAATCATATTACAGGTAGGCCAACGTAGTGTTAAGAGTCTGGATATTAGGACTCTTATTGGTGTAGCACAGCATAGTCACCTCAATCGAACCAAAGTCTCCCACATGGGACGGTAGCTTCCTGGTGAGTAGTGGTGTTATCTGTTGTGCCACACCAACCATATACATATATATGTACATATATATATATACAGGGGTTGGACAATGAAACTGAAACACCTGGTTTTAGACCACAATCATTTATTAGTATGGTGTAGGGCCTCCTTTTGCGGCCAATACAGCGTCAGTTCGTCTTGGGAATGACATATACAAGTCCTGCACAGTGGTCAGAGGGATTTTAAGCCATTCTTCTTGCAGGATAGTGGCCAGGTCACTACGTGATGCTGGTGGAGGTATGCTGACATTACCCTGGATACCGTGGCTCTTGATACATCACAAAGACTTGCTGTCTTGGTCACAGATGCGCCAGCAAGACGTGCACCAACAATTTGTCCTCTTTTGAACAATTAATGAAGACTGGCCACCAGGCTGGTCCAATTTAGCTATGAGACCTCCCACACTAAAATGACAGGTGTTTCAGTTTCATTGTCCAAACCCTGTATATATATATATATTTTAGTTACTTGTTTATATATATATGACGCAGATCTACATATACGCACACCATTAGGACAATCGGCCTTAACACCACGTCAACGTCGCCAAAGACTGCAATGCTGCCATGCCAGACCGTCATGGAGTGACAGTGGGTCATCTTGAGTGACGACCAACGAATGTGGGTGTGGAGGCACAGGGGTCATCTCCAAGACAAATGGTCTGTTGTCATGTGTCACACGTCCAGAAGGCCTGGTGTCACTCCACCTCCACTTTTACAGCACAATCTGCAGGAACTGTGTGAGAATATTAAAGCTGCAGGGAATGGATTATCGCGGCTCAACACCATACTGTGAGGCACGTGTACCACTTCTGTATAAATATTGCCCCCTATCAGTCTAAATTTATCATCATTTATTGCTCCTGATAACTTTGATTTCCCTTTCCAATAGCAAGGCAACCCGACACTTCCTCCTGGGTGAATCTTTTTGTGATGAGTTTATATATAGTCACTGTCCTCGCTGTAGAGGATTATGTGATTATTTGACGAATACATTTGTTTTAATTTAACTCCATTCAGTAACTCTGGATTAGGACTACTCTGACCCCACTGATCGTTACGCAACCGCCACCTTACTGACGTAGGGCGGAGCTGATCTGAGATCATCATAAGCGCCTGTGTGTTTGAACAGGCGCCGCCTGTGGGCTGGTGTTTTGGGAGGGGGAAGTAGATGACTAAACAGGTGCGCCGCTTTTATATCGTTCACTCCAACCTGTAGACGTCAGTAAGGCTACACGTACCTTCTACCGACACGATGCTCGCCAGGATCGTTATTGTGCTCCTGTCCGTGGCTGGTGAGTATTACAGCGGTTATATGATGGGAGGACTACTTTATGAGGCCAGGGTTATGATTAGAAGTCCTCATCTTCTCCTCCTCCAGCAGCTTTCCAGTCTATCAGAGGTTCAGGTGGTAGAAAACTGTGCGGTAGTCAGTTCATTGCTACAGCTCGCTGTGTACCTGCGTAGCTCATTAGCACCGAGTGTGTGTGTGTGGAGTGATGACGCTGGTTTTCTTCATTCCTTTCTTTTTTCAGTTTTGACCAAAGCAGCCGCCGACTCTGACGGCGTCAACGGCAGAGTGGTAGGTGGAACAGTATCTCACGTTATGGTGTTGTCTGCCAGCACTGTGCGCCTGAGTGTTACATAAAGCCTGCTTGTTTTCACAGGCGGCATGCGAATCGTTCAACCTTCCCCTGTGCACCCGCGAATACAACCCTATGTGTGGATCTGACGGGAAAACCTACTCAAACGAATGTATGCTCTGCGTGGAAAACATGTAAGTCTCCCACCAAGAGGGGTCTGTCCCTTCCATAGCCCTTTCTAGAGTCTTCTAGCCCTATATATCTGTAGAAGTCCAGGCAGAGGAGGGCAAAATCGCCTCTTCGGTCTATTTACAGCAGCATGTCATTTTAAAAACCTCAGATCAGACCAGTCTTAGACCATTACCTCATCTAAATTGTGAAATTAGCCTCAGTCATAATACAGCATGTTCATCCACACACTATAACCTAGTAGTTTTATTGACCTCTCAGATCAAATTCCTTGAGCAGTCCATCTGAACCTATTGATCTAGGAATTTTGACGGTATGCTTAGAGGAGCCCTTTTTCGCTCTCCATTAAATAAGGTGGCAGAATAATAATAAGGCTTGCGTCGTTGTACGTCGATCATACTGGAGCTCTAAAACACCCTGTCAGACAACTAGAACATGAACAGTGCCTGACCAAACTTAAAAGTATTCCAGTCTGCCTGGACGGAAGAGCACTCACTGTAGCATGTTCAGCCTGTCTCTCTTCTCTGATTGTAAATAACAGAAATAATCCAACAATATTATTTAACACAATCTCTTAATTAACTGAGAGCTAAGCGTCTTCTGATCTCTAGATACCGTCAGCCTGCATTATCAACGAATTAATGAATAGCTTCAATAATAGTGTTGAAATTATCCAGCAAATAATACTGACCTGCTACCTACTTTATAGACTCCAAATGATTTATACGAAATGTTGACTTAATAATAAAATAATGGCCAACCTTGCTGGGAAAACCAGCACTGACCAGTGTGTGTTCTATGCTGATAGAATCCTAGTATAATGCTGGTTTGGTGCTGGTTTAGCTGGTCACTCAGCTTGGTCATGCTGGTTGACCAGCAGACCTGTATTAAAACACAGCATCTCGTTGCTGTCCAATGAAAAACATGTATCTCAGTTTTTGCTGATTTTTTTATTTTATGCATCACTTGAACACAGCAACAGCTGTTTACACTTTGTGGAAATTTTATGATGAATGGACCACAGAACTGGCCCAAAACTGGTTGGAAAAAGAGTCTGGTTCTATTGACTTGCGTTGAAATGAAATTAGGTTTTTGCCCTCTCCTGTAAAGTTACCATTTTAGAGATACTTGTTTTCTTGGGACAGTGACAATATGCTGGTTATGATGGGTCATATTAATTTCCATTGAAGCTCCAAAATGATAACTTCATAGGGGACGGAACAAACACACTTTTGATGTAAGTTAATGCAACCAAACTTTTCTTTAAATAATTTGTTTTGGTATATGCATTACTTTCAATTTATGTCAGAAACTTGTGGAGATGGAAGATTTCGTTCTGGCCACCAAAACATGCTGGGTGTGGCAAAAATAACATATGGTGCTTTTTTGGTGATTACAGTTAAGTAAACACGAGTAGATAAGGTGCGGAGAACTATTCCTAAAAGAAAAATATATATTTATAATCGCTTACTTGCCTGTGTTTTTTGGGGTTTTTATTTGTTTTCGTTTTTTTTGCTGTGGGATTTTGTGCTTGCTTTATTTATTTATTTATTTATTTATTTATTTATGTATTTATTTATTTATTTATTTTTGTAAATTCAAGTCTAAATGAAATTATGATGAATACATTCTTTTTGTCTACAGGGAGAACAAGGCAGACACTTACATAGTCAAGAATGGCGAGTGCTAAGTCGGAACGTCATTCACACCAGCTGTGCCACATGTGCAAAATCTGACTGAGTTTCATTGATAACCTACAATTTATCTACGATCTTAATGTATTGAGATCATTAATGCTTATTGAGCTTACTGTTTGTCCTTTATGTCTTTGAATGATTCTATCTTTTTATCCTAATTAAAGAGTGTGGAGATGTAACAGAGCTTGAATGCTTTTGGTGATCATCAGTGAATTGTCCATATTAAACAACAGCCACTTTTATACACAGATAATGAACATGTTCCTTGCAGTTTCACATAAGCAAAATAATCTACAGTCTATTTGCTACTTGTGGCTCTCAGGGGCCATAGAGGTCAGTTTGTGTGAGGTCATGTGACGGCAGCTGTAAGTTCATAATGTTAATATTAAATGAGATTTAATATTCCGGAAGTGAATTTACACTTAGGTTTACAAACTGAAGCATCTTTCATCCCACATCTTGGATTTAGATTCGCAACTCAGCTGCGGTTTACTCTGCTTCAACTTGTTCCAGTTAGCTTCTCAAAAACTTCATGAGCAGATTAGATGGGTTAAATTACCAAAGGTTCATGAATGCACAAACTTTCCAAGAAGAGCGTCTGGCATTCCTCTCTTCAGCTGTCATTTAAATTCCGAAGTTATGACACACTTGTCACACTTATGACGCGTGACCATTACAAGTACAGTATGTATATCACTGCTGTCTTAACAGCTCATATCTCCAAAAGGGAAAGGCATTCTTAACTTTAATGTACATTAATGTAAAGTTTTACTCATTTCTGTCGGTCCATTCATCATGAAATGTTCACATGATGTAAAGAGCAGCTATGAAAAAAGAGAATGTGAATGAAGTCACAGGATAGGACAGTGATTGTTTGAAATCCATCATCCCAGGGTATTTTTTTAAGACCAGCCTATACTTGTCTCAGCTTCATTTGTCCTGTCTTGTTTTCTGTTGAGCCATTGTTCTAGATGATCAGGTCTGTCTTGAACCAAATCCGGTTTAGCAGAGGAAACTATGCAGGTATGTCTCCATGTCCGCACAAGGCGAAATACTGTGCTTTCTTAGTACACACCAATGGCTATTCTGATAAATCAGCCCTAAATCACCCTAATATTCTCCAGACTTGTACTGATACTAATACCAGTACTAATACACCTGAAAAACCCAACGGCTATGTATACTATTCCAACCCAATACTCTATCAAATACAGAATATCTATTCTTGGTCCGCTAGCTCTCCTTTTTATGTGCGCCTGGGAAAGAAACGGGTGTTGGTACACAGCCTTGCCTCTGTACATGGGAAATAAACAGAGTGCTCGGACTGAACATCACATTTTTCCAGTCGATAAGCAACAGTTTGCACTCATGCACAGGAGGGAAGGGAGATAGGAGCTACGTTCTGACTCAGGACCATAAAAAAGAGAGATGGCTGACAAAACCATCTGAATCTGAAGAACAAATATTCCGAAAGAAGCTTGTAGATGAGGTGGGGGGTGACAGACAGTGAGTCGTTTCAATAGCGAAGAGGTTTCTGAGAGTTGAAGTCAGCTTTCTTATTAGCTGGCTTGTTTTCCAGTTGTTGCCGTTCTACTAATAAAGGCCTGAAGTTTATTATTACATATTCTGACCTGCCTCGGCTGTAAACCTGCTGTGTGAAGAGTTGTAATGAACTCTTATCAAAGCTTTAAAGATTTGTTTCTGTTAGCATTATCCAAAACAGCTAGTGAAGCTACTCTTCTATGTTTTTATATGCAGTAAAGTAAAGTAAAAAAATGTTTTTGGCCATAACTTCCTCAAAACTATCATTAACAATGTCTCAGCTATCAGGCAGCATATTCATAACCATTTCCGGCTGTCTGTGAAGGAGATTTCAGAGGCATTAACAATAATTAGGCCGGCCTCAGTCTTAAAATTACAACTGGCGAGTTACTGTTATATTAAAAAACGCAATTCATTATTTTTGGTTCACTCTATGCAGCTTTGAAAGCCTACAGTTCAAGCCTAAAGTGACCAAACTGGCTGATTAGTCAATCTGACAACGGACTCTCTCAAGACCCATGATAATGCGTTTGCTGCTGATTCATGCATTTATCTGATGGAAACCACTGATATTCTATTTATGCAATATAAACTGATGCTGCATCTTCCCTTTCTGTTTACAAGAATTCAACTAATGGGAAAAAACTCATTCCAATTTTCATTCACAAATTCCACGATGTAAACAGATTAAACACAAATATGGGAAAAGAATGAAAATAATTTCCAACATGTTTTAAACTGTGAAAATGTACTGAGATCTACATGGAGGACCAAGAAGAAGGGAACAACCATCTGAATCTGAATAACAAATAATTAGAAAGAAGCTTTTAAATGAGGTGGGGCGTGAAGGACAGTGAGACATTTCAATTGTGAAGAAGTCTCTCAGAGTTGAAGTCAGATTTCATATTCGCCAGCTTGTTTTTCAGTTGTTGTTCCACCTTAAATGGAGCTGCAGGTACAGTCATCGTATCTATTTTACTAATGAAGTTTATTATTACATATTCTGATCTGATTCTGCTGTAAACCTGCTGTGTGAAGAGCTGTAATGAAATGCTATCAGAGCTTCAAGGATTTGTTTCTGTTCACATTATTTAAAACAGCTAGTGAATCATTAACAATGTCTCATCTATCAGGCAGCATATTTATAACCACTTCCATACTTCTGTGAAGGGGATTTCAGAGGCATTAAACGGTTCACATGTTCGGTTACCATCACCATCAGTGTAAAGTCTTGGTGTGTTTCTGTAGAACCAGGTATTTCATGTCAAATCACGTCGTTGTTTTAGGTGTGGTTTATGTCTGTACAATGGTCAATATTATTAGGCTTTAGGTGAGCTTATAAAGTGGATGACAGACTTTTTTGTCACATCGTCATGTGTATTGCAGTACACATATGATTTCTTATTCTGAAATTGCATATTTTGCAACACTCGGATCTCAAATTCACATTACAAAGTTTGTCCAAGGTTCGAAACTGTCATCGTCTGTATCGACTTCTGTTAAAGAATCCAAAGAACTGTTCTAAAATTCCAACATTTGAAAGTCCTTTAGTAAATTACAGGAGGATTTCCCTTGTGTTTTCTTCAGCTATAGTAAAAGAATGCATTTACTTTCTTATTACAGAAACACAATTCTACATAATCACACAGCCATAAAAAAGAAATTAATTTTTACAAAAAACTCATGTATTTATCTAGAATGCAGTCCTTTCATTGCCTTGTGACACCGGTTTTTCGTTGGGGGAATTGTGATTCTTGTGCCGCAGGTTTAGTCTGATCTCAATTAGGTGCAAAAAATGTCCAAATGCATCCAAAGGTCGCCAAACATAAAAGGGGTCTCTATTATCATCCCTTTCACACAGCAATCTGAAACAGACATTTTACTTTGAAATATCAACCTAAAATTATGATTCACTGTCCCGCACTGCTTTATCTAGTATACACTGCTAAAAGATGCCACTCAGTGCCTCTCTGATGAAATTTATATATTCCATCATTCCAATCTATACAAAACATATCAAATATGATTGTCGGCTTGTTTAGAGGCAATCGTCAAAGGCACTAAAATGTCTGAGCACAATTCAGACAAACCCCATTTGTGAGGACGAAAAACAAGAAGTCGTATTTTCGGCTGCCTTTGGCTTCACGTTTTTAAAACAAGCCTAAAATTGCTAGGCAGGAGGGGTAGTGAAGTAACGCTACAGAAAACAAAGCTACAGAGCAGTCCTTAAATGCCAATTCAGTCCAGGATAGACCCACAGTTGGACAGTCTTGTGCTCAGTTCATTGTCGAGGACGTGGCTGCCTCATTATGGCCTGTAGGTTTTGATCACGTCCTTGATGGGCCTTCGGCAGATGGGACAGCAGGCGTTTATCTGTTTTTTCAGCTTCAGTCCACAGTCGTTACAGAGGCACATGTGTCCACATGTATAAATGACCGTGTCCACCTCCTGATCAAAGCACACGGTGCACTCGCCGCTCTTACTGCCCAGTGGCGTCTCGGGAAAGGTGAGGCTTGGCGAGAGAGGAGGACTGAGGGGAGAGCTGGGTGCCGTCACTGAGGAGGTAAAAACACAAGTGTCACATTACAGACTTTCAGCCTTTGTTATAGTAGAACGTACACAAAGCAGTATGGCTATATCATATGTCCACTAGATTGGCTGTGAAACATGATATGTATCATATTTACTTCTTCTGGGGTTTGCAAACAAATTGCAACAGAGAACAAAGCAGCAAACTATAGAGCTACAGTTAAAGAAGGCTATTATGGTGGTGGTGGGCCTCATTCACCACCATTTTCACATGTTCTTTTATTTTGTTCTTGAGGAAGGTTCTAAGTAAAAGTTGAGATTGTTTTCTTATTTGAGATTTGTCCTTAGGTAAGAACAGAATGTACACACACTCGGGATCACAAAAGTGCAAACAGTTTGGCGGTTTTAAGAACACAATTTCAACTTTTACTTAGAACCTTCCTCAAGAACAAAATAAAAGAACATGTGAAGATGGTGGTGATCATAGGAACATGGACTCTTGTCCTATCATCTACTTGGTACTATGCGATCTATGTAGTTACTATACATAACTGTTGTTTACAGGGTTTCTGTAATTTATAAAAATCAAAATAGTATAGTATACTATCAAATCATGTACTCAGAAAAGTGTATCAAGGGAATGTATTAGAATAACAATAATTAGGCCTGCCACAGTCATAAAATAACAACTGCCGAATAATTGCCATATAGAAACTGAATTAATTATTTTTGGTTCACTGTATGCAGCTTTGATAGAGTACAGTTCAAGCCTAAAGTGACCAAACAGGCTGATTAGCCAAACTGACAGCTGACGTTTACTTTCATAAGACCCTTGATAATGCGTTTGCTGCTGTTGTAAGATTCATGCATTATCTAATGGAAACTCCCAACTGATATTCTATTTATGCAATATTGCACAACTGTTTAAACTTAAAAGTGGAAAACCTGACAACTGATGCTGCTTTCGTAAGACCCACGAAACCGCATTTAATTTTTTTTTTTTTACAAGAATTCAACTGATGGAAAAAACACCCGATTCCCAGTCTATGATGCACACAGATTAAACAGAGAAAAGTGCAAAATGATGATCTATCTTAAATCTAGTGGATCTGTCTAACATTTCTCATTCTGAGATTATAAGCCTGGCAAAAAAAATTAGCTAGATTTGAAATAATTTCTGTTTACAAAGATAACATTTTTGCAGTGTATTCCACATCCTTATTTAAGATGCAATGCTACAGCATATGCTAAAGAAATAAACCTATTCACATTTAATTCCAAGTGTGACCAATAGTAAGACATCTTGCCTTGCATAAACAAAACTCCATTATTTTCAGTGTTATATTTTAAAGTAGGCCTACGTAAGAATTTATACTTCTTACTTCATACTTCTATACAGCAATTTACTCATGTTTTGAGTACACACAATGCTTTGTGTTAATCAAAGGACCTTTACTGAAAGAAGAGGTCCTGTCCCAAGTGCTGTCCTATAGACTTTTGGTCCAGGTCTGTACTTTTTGGTGTCATTAATGCCCAGAACTCTGACAAAAGTTCTCAAAGTGGTAAGTAAGACTGTAAGTTCACAAACTGGGAAAGGGCCTAGGTTTTACAGGGATCCAAATTCAGAGGGCCATAGAACTGCAGCAATGAGTGCTGCAGAGTTTGAGAAAAGTTTGGTAATTAGCTGATGAGTTGATGAGTGAGAACACTAAGATCTGCAATGATATGGCCCACCAGATAGGAGAATGATAATGGGACAAAATGCCTGAGCTCTGGCATCATTCCAAACTTTCCGTTTTATAAAGAAGATTGGAAGATTTAAATTATTTACATCTATCTGTTAAGTTATTCTAAAGTATATTGCCCAGCTACTGAGGCAGAGGCTATATATAGAAATCAATACGAAGAAGTATACTCGGGACAATAGGGAGACTGTGCGCATTCTCACTCACCCAAAGAGGACTCGGAGGCAGATGAGGATCTGTTGACACTAAAAGCCAGGTCAGAGTCACTGTCGTCAGATGTCGTGCCTCGAGACACGGAGGGGGATGTGGAAGGACTTGCCTGCAGAGTTCCTGGAAGGCAGAAACAGGGCTTCAGTTCACCATCTCTGCCTCAGGCATCTGTCTCTCTAAGAGAAAAGCTGCTTGGACCAGCTGTGTAACCGTGGTTTTCAGTTTTGACTTACAAATAACATGCAAATTATCCTAAACAGAAATGCTTTTTATTCTGCTTTCAGCTATGCACTGCTTATAGAGTACACACAACCTATCCTCAATGTAAACAGTATGGCGGCGTCTTACGTCAGCAGTGTCAAATAACTTAAATGTGTACTGACAGCGTCTGGTTCTGAAATCCAGCAACAAAGAATATTATATAGGACTGATGTCATGTTGTTTAACTTGTCCTTCCTCTGTATGCGCTGTTGACTGAAACATATATCAGCCTTCATAAGCTCACAGCCTGTCGCCCCGCTATAAATCACATTACTGGGCTCAGAGGGACTGGGGTTCTATTTTGAAGGAATTCTACAGGGCAATGTAGCATCCCAAAATAAGACAGACTAAGGGATGTGCCAGCAGTTATTTCTGGGGGCAAGAAACTAGCCTGGGAGAAAAACAGCTTAATGAGTCTGGGCAGTACTGCCTACTCTCCACCACGGAGGAGCTGAAAGATTGGGGAAAGCTAAGCTACTCTTTCCTCTATCCTGTGAAAATCACCGGTCAAAGCAAAATCTCTATTGGAAACATCCAGATCACCTGTTTAATCTTGCAATATTAAAGGCCTTTAAATGCACTACTGAGGATCATATTTTGGCTTTAGAAGAAACAGGGCAGGAGAGTCATGGGGCTGACTGTAGAAAGCATCATGTCAACATTAAAGCAGAGTCAAATCCTAGACATTATAAGCAGTGTATCATCATCCTCCCAAAACGGAGGATGTGTCCTGGAACAAGACGACAAATTGTCAACCTACTTGAAATACTTGCAGACAAAATAAATAATAAATACAAAAACACAGTTGCACCCAGAGGGAAGGTTAACAGGGACGCTAAAAGATTTAGATTAATATGAGCAACATTTATTAAGCTACGCATGCACCATGTTTGCTGACTCATCACTAAAGATGACCTGCTGCCATTCTGAGGCAATTCATGCCAGTCTGGCACGACATCACTACGATCCTTGGTGAAGCTGATGTGGCGTTAAGGACACTCATCGTAACAGTCTGTGTGCATGTAGCCCTGCATTTAGCCATCTGTCAATGGTGCTAACACTAAGAGGATGACTCATGGAGGGCATCGCTGCTCACAGAATGTCTGTAATCGTGGCTGTTGGGTCAGTCAGGTACAGTTATAAGACCTGCTCTTGCTTACATCCCATGTGCCACCAAGCCTGAAACTCCAATAATTTTCATGTCTTACAATGTCAAACCTACCCACCAAGTTTCCTTCCTGTAGGTTGATTCCTTCTGGATGCAACTATTCTTTGTACTTCTTGTTCCTACTTTTGATTCCAGTCAGTACCCTACACTGATCAGGATCACCGTTGCTCTAACCCACGGCCCAAGAAGGCACACATTTTTGACATCCCAAAATTGAAATTTGAATTCTGAGTTTGCATGTACGGTATAGCTGTTGAAGACCAGCCTGCTAATCTGAGTGTTTGGTTGCGCCGACAGCAGCCTCTACTGCTGCCGTGTTTCCTCTTCTTACTACACAGATGCTACAGTATTTACATGCTACAAAGGAAATACAATTGGAACAGCGGGCTTAACTTCACAGGGACTAACTGCTCTGCTCTACATTTCCTGTCCCAGTGTAGCTGATCTCGCTCATCAGCTCATAACCAAGACATTCATAGGCTGGGCCTGGTGAGTTGGGGAAGGAAACACAAAACAGGGTAAGGGGCCCTCATGAGTGAAGTTGGGGGCCATTTGATCTATACGTCAACCCACCTAATATCCTGAGTCGGTTGACGGCACCATGCAGGGCAAAGAACGCCCACAGCACTTGTGAGGAGTCGACACACAGCAGGCGTCCACGGGCCACTCCATTCACCCCATGATGCACCTCTCCATTCGCCAGCAGGGTGAAGCTGAGCACATCACCTGGTCCAGGCACAGGGAAGCCCCTATACACCACCCAGTACTCCTTGCGGTCCAGTAGCACATCTGGGTCAGCTGGAAGCTCCCCGGCATGAAGGGTGCCTGGGTCACAGGAGGTCATCCCAAACAAAAGAGCTCCAAAGTAGGGGAGGCCCAGGTGGCCCACCTCCACGTACAGGGTCTCGCCAACACGCACAGGCCTGTCGCTGAACACCAAAGTCCGACTGCTGTCCAAGAAGTGGACACAGGCAATTGCTCGGTCATTGGAAAGAACTACATCAGCCCCCCGCACAGGGTGAAAGTGCAGATCAGTGTCGAGGGCTGGCAGTGGGCCACGAGTGGCCCTCTGTATACTGAAGGAAGCAGAGGAAGAGGGGGCAGACGTTGAGGAAGGGGAAGAAGAAGAAGAACAGCAAGGACTAAGCTGGTTGTAGCCACCAAGTTGAAGGTTGGCCATCTTGGCAGCGGCCGCCTGGTTGTTCTCCAGCTGGTTGTTGCTGTAGTTAGCTGAGTCGTGGTTACTCTGTGGCAGGTATGCGCTGAGTCGCGCTGCACTCAGGCAGCTCGTGCCCACGCTCTCGGCAAACGTGCTCTCTGAAAGATAGGTGAAAAGTTTGTGACATTGATCATTAAAAAGGGCTTTTGAGTTATTCTGCTCCAGTAACAGTGCATATGAAAAACCTGGAAATGTCCCCATTCTGTTTAAAGTTCTATGCCACCTTTTGACATGCCTTCTTCAGTGCTCTGGAGCACAAAGATCAACTACTGTCCACACAACTGTAAGCTTAGCTAATCTAGCAATAATGTTAGCGAAGTTATCAGTAGCATGACAGTAGCAAAGCACCTAACAAAGCATGCCTTATCTGATAAATTTTTGATAGCAGTTTTATTCATGCACTTACAATCATGAACCCCCACAGCTATTACATATAACACAGTAAAATAATCTGTTTTAATACATACTCATCATCAAAAGAATAGATTCACAATTAGTTGCACCCAGAAAGAAGGTAGGTTTGTCATTGTGAGAAATGCAATGGTTCTGTCATGAAGTGACTCAGAAAGGCAACATGTCTTCTTCACTGATGAGTCCCACTTTTGTCTTGGAGGAGATGACCAATGAATCTGTGTGTGTGGAGGCACTATGGTCAGCACTAAGATCAATGCTTTGTTGTCATGTGTCACATATCCAAGAGGCCTGGTGTCACTCCACCTCCATCCCTACCCCAAAGTCTATGGATTATCACAGAACACCATTAGGAACCTCTACAATTACATGCTGAGACATCTGGCATGCTACATTATCAAAGATGGCGGCCTGACGCCATACTGAAAGACACTACGTCTGTATGTGTAGTTCAATAAATGTTTCCCTCACCATAATTTATTGTTTCTGTTAGCCTTTATCTTCCTTCAGAGTAGCATTGCAACCCACACCTCCGTCTGGGTGCAAATACTCTTTTGATGATGAGTGTTTGTATGTACATTGATGTGCCCAAGAAACTACTAAAATCACACAAGAGTAACCGTAAACCTCAACACTCACTAAGAAGGAACGGATCTATGAATATGAACAATTACACCCCCTTGTGGCCAAAACCCACCCTCCCCACTACACTTCACACTATCTCTGTTGCAACACGTGACAGGGCAGAAACAAAACTCTTACTTTAACTTTAATACTCAGAAACTCTGAGTCTGTTTCTGTCATACGAGTACCAGATTCTCAACTTCACATGCTCCGGGTTTTTCCTCTAAACCTGCATCAGTGCACCATGAGTGAGACGGAATTTCTGGTGGATAGATTTAACTGCTAGTCTTTATTCTTAATGACCAACCAATTCCCTGTGTGTACTTCTTGGACAGCATTAGTGGAGCTTGATTTGAGCTGGAATGAACCTGAACCTGAGTGGTTGGGTGTAAAGCTGTTTAGACCTTCTGAGTAAGCTTCTCACTAGCTCCCAGAGGCCTCTTTCACTCTCTCTGGGCTCAGGTGCTTGTGCTGCCCTTAATGAAAGCCTGATGCCCTAAATGAAAGCCTGGTTTGGCATCGGCAGTTGGGGCTCATGCCGCCACTCGTACCTCTCGTCAGCATCTGGTACATCCTCTTATTGGCATATTTTCATATATTGGAAAATGATATGTTTAAGCTCATTGGTGATGTACAAATTCAAGCTCCTACATAGCACCCAATACATCTAAAGCACTGAGAAATCCTGTCATTTCAAAGGGAAAAAATTTAAAATCATAAAAATACCAGTCTAGAGTAAAAGACGTTTTTATGTGCAGGGGATCTCTTACTGTACCAGTATTCTATTTACCGGTAAGCGGTCAATACGTTACTCCTGCCTTCACTCAAAGGATTATTCTTAGTAAATTACTTTTCTGTAATTTTATTGGTGTTCCTTTTTAACGACTTTACATAGTGCTGATTTAAGTTTAAATTATCATCTGAAGTTTGACAAGCTAATCAAGGCGCACGCCTTGACTGACAAGCTAGACACAACATTTGCATGTATCTGGTTTTGCTCCAGTGGCAGACTTGTGGCCTCCCAGAATATCAGTCTCAGCAACGCAGGAGCACTCGCTCTCCAGGGATACACAGCGGCCCTTACCAAATATGGCCAGGGCTCCCGACGGACAGAAGATAAACAACGTCAGAGAGCGTTGAGGAGAGGGAACGGGGGAGAGTCACTGGTTTGTGTCTGGTTTCTTGGTGCTCCTTTTTGGCCTCATATGCCTTGTGTGTATGTGTGGGTTTTAGGAGGGTGTGCAGGATATGATTCAACTCGTTACCACACACACTAAAACCGTCAGTCTGTCAAGGTGTGATAGTGACCCATGGCACCTCTGTCAGCGTGACGTCTGTTCCCTTGGCACCCTGCCCCACCTGTACTACTTAGGGACACTTCCAAAGTAGCTGGGGCTCAGCTGAGAGAACACTATCTTATCAGGGCAAAGAATAAGCTCTTGAATATGCTGCTATCCTAATAGTCTTGCACTGCTGCCAGCATTACTTTCATGAAGCCAGAATGGACCAGATAATGGGCTTCCACTGCTGTGAAGTGCCTTGAGCTGGAGGATTTAACATGTGTCTGTACCAGGGGTTCTCAGTCCTGGTCTTTGGTGTTTTTTTTCTTTACGTCATAATCTCACAGGATAAGGAATTGGCCATCTTGTGTGTTTAAGGTGTCAGTAACTTCAGGCTCCTGCAGATAGCATTGCTCAAGGATGATGAAGCTATAAATAACTGTGGGGTGTGAGTGACGGGGTTCACAGATTGAGAAGAGATGGTACAGTGCAGCAAATGTCTCGTTCGATGTTTGGAAAATGGGTCATAAAGCAGATGACTGGCTAAACGGAGTGTTTGCATTTGAGCATGCCAAAGACCCTAGAGTGAAAGAAGTAGCTGAATTTGGAGGTGTATGGAAGTGTACAGTCATATAGGTCTACCAGGAGTGGCACAAATCCCACTACAGGAAATTCTCCTCAGAAATGTGTCAGGGAAAGCATCCACCAAATCTGGCGCAATTCTTTGATGACAGAGTGGCTGAACTGAAATGTGCTGAATGTAGCTGAAATGTGTCCAGTCCATGCCAAATTGTAGTACAGCTGTTTGAACTCATGGAGGTATTACACACACATTACATTAGGTACGTTTCAGTCACAGGTAAATTTCATCAAAACAGTTCTAGAGCAATGTTATTGGCTTATTCGTCATGGAACTTTCATAGAATGTAAATAACAGATGCTCAGTTAAAATTATGGAGAAAACTAAAAGATCGCAAAGTAATTTTTTTGCTTCGTTTTTGGACAGCGATGATTTGTAGTTCTACCTGGTAATTAATTGTATTATATCAGGTGTGCTCTTCATGGATTTGAACCAAATCTGGAACAAACTTGGTATCAACTACATCTTGAAAAATTTAAATATTACAAAAAATTCACTACATATTCTTTTAGTTCTTCATTTAATTTCTTCACATTCAATTTTCATGAACAGGTTCCAAAACATCTATTCCACATGCTTCCGTCGCAACATATTTGTACTTTTTGTTTTACAGTCTTCTAATGTCAGTAACATTTGAGTAATCACTTAATCACAAGTCTAGGTTTTGTCACAAGCAAATGTATTGTCTCACTGACCCTGATAAGACACAAGAGTATTGTGGTACTGAAGTATGGTTTTGAACATCATGGACTTTTTGGTAATAAAGTAATACCCTAATATGACTGAAATTTGACATTCAGCTCCTGGAAAAATGTGCTATTAGGAACTTCCTTTTTGCTTTACGTTATCCGTATTATATTTATGGTGTCTTTATTGTTTTTTGGTCCATGTAAGATGAAGAGGCCTCCCTGATAACAATTATATTAATCTTATCTCTTGTGCTGTAGATATTTTTAAGAAGCTGCGATGGGAATTTGATATATATGGAAAGCTGCATTTCAACATAATACACACATAATACAACTCACCTAGCAAGGTGACCTCTTGTGTGATCCCATAGATGTCAATGATAGCCCAGAGCGGGCAGCCCACGCTCAGACCGCAGTGGAAGAGGATGGGCTCACCCTCATTGATGGTGTAGAAGACGCGACCATGCCGGTCGGCCCAGAAGGCCAGCACGTTGTCCCGGGTGGCCAGTCTCTCTGGTAGAGCCTTGGCCCAGTACCCAGGCCGGGTCACCAGGTCAGGACACGCATACTTTGGGATATCCGACGATGCAAGCTCACCTGGGTCCAGGCTGGTGAACCCAAAGCGCAGCGCCCCGCTCCACCCGGTGTGGACCCCAGACAGGCGAAGGCGCACCTTCTCATAGAGGCGCACAGGCCGCTGGCTGAAGGTGATGCCGTTGCAAAAGCTGTTCTTGCGCGTGGCGCGCCGCAGCTGCGCGTCCAGGCGGATGTTCTTGCCCTTGGCATGTGGATGAAAGCGCGGCAAATCCAGGCTGGCTGGCTGCTGGGCAGACGTGCGCCGCTCCACTGGCACCGCACCATGCTGCAGGGCGTAGTACTGGCGGCTCGCCACAGGGCGGTGCTGCAGGCTCGCATCTGCTGGAGCAAAACATTGAGATGTCAGAAACAGCTTGAGCTCAATGCAGGCCCTTAGTGGATCATAATAGCAGATCATTAAAAAACTATATTCAGTAAGTTGCTTTTAGAAATCAATATTCCAATTCCTCACTTTTAAAACCACTAATAGTTTAATAGCAGTTTATGTATAGTTAATATTATATATAAAGTCATAACATTAACAGAACAATAAGCCTGCAGTTAAGGAGTTAAACGTTAAATGGAGAATTTATACTCCTTAGAGAAAACAGTGCTGAGTTTGTCCTAGTCTTATGACATCAACTATTTACATCTAAATATCTCAAGATTCTTTCCCACACTGTCCCATTAACCAAAATACACGCCATTGTATTTAAAAAGCTTCATCCGGTAACCCTCTTCGAATGGGGCAAGAGGGGGGGAAAGAACGTTCCCACAATGTCCCTTCTTCCTCCTGACATCCCACACATCTGCTAATGCTGGTTAGATAAATACACCCTCCAAATTTCACCCTAATGAACAACATAAGGAGAGCATTTGGCTTTCACCATGAACTTGGTGCTCAAGGGCATGGAAAAGGCATTACCCCAGGAACAATAGCATACCACTGGCAGCACTAAAGGCCACAGTGATGACAGCATTGACAGATCTTCTACCAGTCTAGGCAAATATAGCTGTATCAAAGCAGAGCAAATCAACAGCAGTCAAAAAAAAAAACACAAACGGCACAATTAGGCTCTCCACTGTGACCACCTGGTCTCAATCAAAACACAGGTGAGGCTGGTTTCTGGTGCTCAGGATGTGAAATCCAAACTGCTTGTATGTTTATCAGTAAACGAGCCTCAAGAGAAGCATATACTGCCAAACTACTGTCATTAAAGCAATCAGGCGAAGGCACGTCAGCAATATAGTAATACTCATTTACACTACATCCATTCGTTGTGCCCCGGAGGGTGGGAGGGGGGCAGGATGATATGTTATTGTTATCTTGATAAATTATGTCACAATAGGCTTTTGTGTTCTTTGCACAATGCTGTACTACCAAAACCGCTTTAGTGGACGGTTGTTTAGAGAACCATTTTTCTGTAAGTAGGTAGAACCTTATTACATTTTATAGAACCATAAACCATTTTACATAATACCAAGGACAAACTCTGGTACAGAATCTGTAAATTATGTGAGGGTTAGTTAAAACCTAAAAAGGTTCTTCACACACACAAACAAGTTTCTTCAGGGAACCAAAACAGGTTCTTCTATGAGATCGCTCTGTGCTACTCTATTTAAAAGAATATACAGCTCCAATGCTTTCATGTATTGGGATCTTATATTATTGCCATATTACCCACACCCTTGTACTGAATGCAAGATGCCATACCCCACTAAACGATCACGAAGTAATCACATTTAATTCCTTGTAACTGCATGACTGCTTTTCAGAGGAACACTGGCAAATAACTCTGTTGTTAGATGCTATTTGCTCATTGATCTGATGAGACAGGATTTCTATTTATCACAAAGCAGTTAGTTGAACATTAGTCCTAATTAAATTTGAAATCATATTTCAAAGCAGAGAATAATGCCAGAACATCTGTAGCATCTGTAACACCTCAGTGAGAGTATGACATAAACCTGCAAGCTGATGTTACTGATCTACTATCCTTCATCTTCACCTTGTGTCATTTAGCCATCTGTACTTCCACAAAGAGGACTAAACATACATTTACATTTATGGCATTTAGCTGATGCTCTTATCCAGAACGACTTAGAACGTTATTCATGTTACAGGTAGGCCAGTGTAGTGTTAGGAGCCTTGGCCAAGGACTCTTATTGGTGTAGCACAGCATAGTCACCCAGACCGAGATTGGAACCCTAGTCTCCCACATGTGGTGGTGGCTCCCTGGCAGGTAGTGGAGTTATCCGCTAAACTACACCAACCGCCAGTAACACCTGTTAGGACAAGGAAAGCAAGCTGCTCGTTCACTTCTTAGCTTTTTGAATGAATCATCTAATGTTTTTATGATGTAAGAACAGATCAAGGCAGAGAGTCAGATTAGTCAAAGTGTAAAATAAGCACACAATTTTGGTAACATGGCTTTGTGATGTGCGTCAGATCCTTTCATGAGAGTCTTATCAGTGTTAAGAGTCTTAAGAGTGTTAATAGTAATACAGTAGTTGTAATAGTAGTCCAGTGCAAATTGGCTTTACAGCAATGTAAAAACAGTCTGGTAGAAAGACTTTACAGCTAAATGGATTATGATTTGAGCAATTTGTTGCATTTTTCTTTCCTGAACATCCAAATAACCTGTAAAAAAGATCGATCGCTGGAAGCGGGAGGACACTTTACATATAATTTCTATGTGGGGTGAAATTATGGTGCATATCGGCCATATGGTGCTTAGGGGCAATAGAATGTAAGAGCTCAGTACATATCACTGACGTACCATGAACACAGTTGTTCCTCTCTCCTCCTTCCTTTGTAGGAGAAACCAGTACAACAAGCTGTTTTTAAAGTCCTACACTATTATGTAACAGTCCTGACTCCCCCCCTAAATTTACATATACCAGGCCACCAGAAACAACAACAATAGATCAAGCATAGGTGAACAATTTTTTCTTTTCCAGGCTGTAAAGGAAATGCGGGCGCTTTTCATGTCCTTTACAAACATCTGTCAGCAGACATGGATGATGCAGACATGGATGATAAATGAGGCTGAAATCGGCTTCCTATGTGCTAGATTCCCAATCCAATGTTCTGTTTCACTTTAAAAGCCGTCGCACCATTTAAGGTACAGAAAACTAGCAAAACAAGCCTGTGAACAGGAAGTGAAACTTAAATGCCCACATCTTTAGGAAGATCTTGGATAGCTTTAATTTAAATATATTATTTTAGATAAGCTTTATTTTAAGATGAACTAATTAGAATGAGAATAAACAGGAATATTTGAAGGTTTCCTTAAAAAGAGGAAGGTACCTCTGTCCTGTTAGGTGACATTTGTTAAATGAGCCCACTTTATAAGCCTAATGCTACTCTATCTGGTATTAACTGGGAGTTGGTTTTTGTGGTTTGTTTGTTTGGATCCATTAAATTCTAATTTTAACCCTGAAGTGAAGGCCCGGGGCCATGACATTTTGACTCTCTGCCTCTCTGGGGTAATTTGGGGAATTTACACAGATGCTGTATCCCACACAAATCGGCCAGACGAATTACTTACAAATGATCAGATCGTATCTGATAAAACTAATCCAATTAGAATTGTGCTGTAGACACTTATATAATATACACAATATAATAAAAAAGTGGCACACTTCTGTATATAACTGTTATGAACACACAATTCTATATATAACCGTTATATACTCGCAATTCTGTTTATATCTGTTATACACTCACAATTCTGTATACATCTGTTATATAGCTTGTATACGCACACGTCTGTATATAACTGTTATATACCCACAATTATGGTTTCTGTAAATTATATATTTTTGTAAGCTTTCTTAACTAAAAAAGGTAGTCTGTGTTGTAACATGCTGTTGTATGCTAAATGTTAGGTCTGGATAAACTTTATTTTGTATTATGATATTTAAACAGGAATGTATGATTGGCCAACCAATATGTGAGTTCATCCCTGCTACTTGTCCAAAGGTACATTCTTAACAATTAATGCCAGTAAACCAACAGGCCACTTCAGTGCACTGACTGCAGTTGCTGGTTTTGCTTTGAATACACTATTTTTATACTTTGAGGTTAATGCTTATCACAGCTAGTTTCACATGGGTTTCCCACAGTTTAGTCATTCTTCTTTCATGATAACAACACTAATGCAAAAGACCAGAAACTAAAAATAAAGGAAGCTCGTGCCGTAGGGGCTTTTACATTATATTTTCCATGGCGAGAAACAGCGTTACATAAAACCCAGCTGACTGCGAGGAGATGGTGTCGAGGAGATGGAGACCAAAGGTCTTTTTCATAAACAGAGCCGAGGAGCACGGCATAAAACACCAGAGTCGCCTCCTCACAAGCTGTGTGATTTAGGGACCTTTTCCGCCACTCTGTGCACAGGCGAAGGCGAGATGAGAGCCGTGAACTGCACTTGTGAAGTGGAGCACGGTTTTGCTCGCCTTCCAAATATAGATCTGCCTGATCTGACGGCAAATCGGCACTGTGGCGGACGACGATGCTGCAGTCCACCCCTCCAGCGCCTTGCTCCGGCACACGCGAGAAAGGCCTCATGCCATCTTGTCACATTTTTACAGAAGCAAACGCTGCAGGCTTCAACAGGCCTTGTGTCTAAAGCAGACGGCAAAAGCAAGAGAATATGACCGCAGCAAGGAAACGGAGACGTCCAAGGCCTGCACCACAATCATGAAGTCCTAACACTTATTTAAAAGGTTCCAGCTGTATTAATATTGGGGTGCCTATACATAATGAAGTCAAATCTGCTAAAACGTAATTGCTTCAATAATGCCAAGTGTGAAATAATCGCTTTGCAGTATGTAGGCCAACTGCGTAACAAGATACACTGCCGCAGAACCCATTCTAACATTCCTTGATATTTTGTATGTTTAGGATGTACCTTTGAGTGTTTCATTGTCATAATTATAAGACAGTTTGGACAGAATGCCCTAGTTGGCATGTCCTGCACAGATTTGAGTAAAAAAAAACATCTTGCGAGAGAACTTGGACAGTTCGCCCCGTTTTGCTTCCATGAATGTTCATGACGAAACTGTAACTAAATTGCTCAAGAGCTGAGGGAAGAGGTGACGACAAAGCTCTTTCTGTTAGAGCAGCCATGCTTAGTGGTGGACAGTACATGTACTTTTGTTACCGGACTTTAGTACATTTTAATTAAATGTATTTTTTTAAAGAAAACTGACTTTTACTTTCACTGCCACTATATTTCAACCCACTGTGCAAGAATGTGTTGTTACTTATTACACTCATTACATCAGAGAAAACTGCATTCCCTTAATTATCCAAACTAGCAAAGCGAACGAATCACAGTGCACCTTTCTCTGAACCTCGCCCCTGTATACAGTGATTAACCTATCATAGCTGTGAAACTGCAGCTAGGCTTGAATTTCACAAGACCAAAGTGTAATAGGATTACTGTGTGGAGTATTAATGTATGAGACACCTCCATGGTACAAAAGTTACCTTATTACTATATGATGAGGCTACGCTTTTCTGACTGTCTTTTGTAGGTTTTATTTTGATGACTGTCTTTTGTAGGCCTTTAGCCGTTTAACACTATTAGGCCCCTCAGAGATTACAGTGGTATATAGCAGCCTTCAAATGCAGACCGGAGATATTTTTGTGTCCTGTTTTCTGACATTTTTCCATATACAGTACTCTGCAAAAGACGAAAGCCAAAGGCAAATAAGTGAAAAAAGAACCGTTTCCACATCTAGAGTTCAATAAATTATTAGGACATACAGAGATCCAAGACATAACAAACATACATGACATAGCAGACCACCAAAACTGTCACCATCGGATAAACAGCTCTTAAATCTTTCATCTTTGAGAGAGAGGAGAATATCAAGCTACACTCTTGTTTCAGATTTGAAAGCATTTGTTTACATCTTTCCACTTTCAGAGGAAACCCTAAACCATGAGGGGCTGAAAGGATGTGTAGCTTACTGAGCACTGCGAAGAAAAAAAAACAGAAAGAAGAAAGTTTGACTAGAAGACTAGAACTCTGTGCAGGTTTATGGACGGAGTCTGTGTCTAAATTTGTCGTTATCATAAAAAAAAGCAGACAATGCTTCCTAGGACTAAAACTTCCAAGGCATGGAAAAGTGCCTATACCAAATATCAAACTGCAGCTTTGCTAAAGGAGTCATTTGTAAGATGACTCGGCCTGTTGAATTTATTCCATAAGCCAAAGGGGGCACCATATCACTGGAAATGCATAGTACCTCCTCCTCCACTCTTAATTCTTACCACTCTGGAAAAGCCCTCGCAAGTTCAACATCAGATTTCACGTCAATATCGCGTCCAATAGTGGAAATGAACACCAAAGTAAATTCTTGCTTTGCTTCTATCGCTCTATTTCGTTCCTGAATTTCTTGCCAAGAGTGGAAATGATCACAAAGAGCTTCTGCCATTGTTGTGTTTATATTTCCTTTAATTGGCTACCTGTCTTAAAATGATGGAAATGATTCACCTGACAAGAGCTTCTGCCGGCTCACAATGTTTAGTGGTTTATATTTCCTGGAGCTAGCAGGTTAGCATGCTGGCTTCCTGTTGTTAAAATGATCAAACCAGAGTCTGTTAAACGCAAAAAATGCAGCCACTCAGGCCTAAATTAAAGTTGTTCATCAAAAGTATAACATGACTGTAATAGTTAGATTAACCTTTTACCCATTAAATACTTTTACTTTTGATACTTAAGTACATTCCAATGCAAATATGTAGATAAATGCTTCTACTTTTACTAAAGTAATATTTTACAATGAGTATCTATTTTTATTTAGCTACAGGATTTGTTTTCTTTGCCCACTACTGCCCATACTACTTTGCTCATCCCAACCAGAAGGCAACCAAAACAGTATACAAATTATCACATAAATGAAAATTAATACCATTAATGGTGAATACAAACCATTCTCCAACTGCACTACACACATGTGAACCTCACCATATTCTACAGACGAAGTGCAGTGCTGTGTGCAGTCCTTACTTACAGTGAGTGACCCGAGCCTGGTGCTTACAGTCAGAGAATGTGACAAGAGAGGCACCCGAGAGTGAGAGAGTAATCTGGCCAAGTACAGTTCAGCAGGCGGCACTTTAATGTCTGCGATGAGCTCCCCTCTGAGGACTAACACGCATGTGATGTAGTCTCGCTTATTTTTAGAGACAGCGCACCATTGTAGCACTGCCTAATCCTGCAAACACCCCTAGGAAAATTGGAAAAAATCATTGAGGGATGAACGCGTTTGCACGTTTCCGGCTGAAGAAAGTATCCAGCTAACATTCCGTCACCCGAACCATCACTGTTCTCACAAAATACCTCAATCAGCATGGTCTTCTCTCAGCGTCGGTAACAGGCTTCGTTTTAAAGAAAACGTCCATAGCTCTGCGCAGTGGCTATAGCTGTGCATATTTATTTGGGCCATATCAAACTCAAAGCATTCTATCCGTAACTGCACATCAATTATCCGTGAGCAAGGCCTATCACAAGGCTTTCCCGAAACCAAAATCTTCAAAGAAACCATTGTATTTCTACTTTAATGCACATCTGCTTATCATTTTGAATGCAATATTGCTAGTCACGTACAGGCTAAGTCACTTAATAGGGCTTTGTGTTTTGTGGGGAAAAATGTTCATCATTCAAATATCAGTGGGGACTATTAAATGCAATTGCTCCATGCACAATTGATTACTGAAGGGTGGGGACAGCACACAACGAGGGGTAATGGGTAGCAGTCTATAGCTGCGTTCCATTCTGGGGCATTAAAACAAAGACTACTTTCAGTAGAGGTCACTCAGTAGAGTTAAAGGATTAACAATATGCACTTGAACTGTATGTAGAGACGTTTTAAAGACATGCTGTGCCTACCGTGAAGTACTGAAAGATTATTAACATGTATATATTTTAAATTTATATGGTTTAAACATGGCAGATGTGTCTTTTGGTATTGCTTATTGTCAAGTCTTAATGGTTAAATAAAGTCATTCAGAGTTTTGATGTGAAATGTGCCATTGTAGAAGTGACAGGAACCAAACGTCTGAAATGTTCTTTGCTTCTAATAACTACCTCACAGAAAGTTACTACCATGATTAGATGGCTATTTTTAAGATATTCCTTTAACCAAAGAAGCATTTTTATATCTATTAATGGAACTTTTTAGGGTCTATAGTCCCCAAATATACATATTCCTTTCAGATGTACCACAAATGTTCCATCATTAACATTACATATGAAACCCAGAAGCTATGTATAGGTTCACCAGCGATTTTACATTGTTGAGTTCTAGACATCGCAACCAGGGTTCCCATCAGCACCCCTATAAAGATGGTAAATTCCAACAATGCAACCCATCATATGAAGCCACTCTGAACGCCATGAATTACACAGCAATTTTGGAAAGACAGTGGCGTTCCCATTTAAAATAAAGGTCACATGATTGAGACTAGAAAGTCTTATCCCATCTGGTTTGATTTCGTTGGAGTAGTTGAGTTATGATTTTATGAATTTGTGTGTTTCCTGCAATGAACTGGCAGCTTGTCCAGGGTGTTTCCTGCCTATCCCTCAATGAACGCTGGGATAGGCTTCCCTGACAACCCAGGAGGATAAGCGGATCACAAGATGAATGAATGAAAGAAAGAACAAATAAATATTCCTTTCTTTAACCCTTACTAGTATGTTATATACATAATAATATATACATACATACAAATATTATGTATGCTCATTCATAGTATGTATATTTATTATTATAAACATATATGTGAAAACACAGCCAGATAGCACAGCTCATTTGAGTGAGCAGACATGTCTGCAATTCTCCAGAGAACCTTAATGCCGTTGCAGCAATGATGTAGCGTGTAACTACAGCTAACACAATTCAGTACTGATGATGTCATTGATACAAGATAAGCTATATGATGAAAGTGTATCACTTTGTACTGTGTTCTATAAACAGCATGATGGATCACCCAAGAAAACAACATACTCAGGAGGGCGACAATAGCTGGTCTAAAAATACAAGCAAAGGTAATTTAAGCATTGTCAGCAGCACATACCCGCCAATAACATAAATAGATGAATGGATTCCAAAGGGCACGGGCAGCTGTCACGCAAAAACATGGAGTGAGCTCAAAATATGATTAATCATTTTTAATGTTGCAGAAGAGGACGTATAGATTTCACTACAAGTATGTCTTGTTTCTCACTGATCTGTGTTGCAATTCTATATGTTTTCAATATACATACATATATTGTCATATTGCTCAGCCATGCTACATTTACTTTACTTATGTCATCATACAATTGCATATATATCATGACAAAGTATGTCACTGTATGGTACAGTATGTTCTTCTGAGCATATTATGGATTTTGTCAGGCACAGGAAACTGACCATCTCCATGTTTTATCATTATAAATAGAGCTAAATTAGTTCATACAGTATATATATATATAATAATAATAATATATATATATAATAATATATATAATAATAATTATTGCGCTCGCAGATTTTGATAGCATGGTTTTATTTGTGTTGGTTCTTTCTCTGTACTATACACAGAACTGGTCAGATCATAACATGTCTGAGAAAATAAACATCAGGATTATCATAAATATCATCATTACCATGTCCTGATGTATCACAATGCTTTTGCCATATAATCCACCTCAGGGTGAAAGTGAAGCTGCAACACCTGTACCAAAATGTGGTAGCATAATCATGCATGAACTGGTGGTTCTAAATGTAAGCACATTATTTTGGTGCATGTTATTTTACTCTTCATTTGGGGGTATAAACTGGTATAGTTGTAACCTGAAGAGGTGTTTGCTAGACATAGAACTATGGCTCATAGAAAGTCGTACTGTGATCATGTCTTTCAGTCATGTGTGGGAGGTTTGAGGAAAACAGGACAATAAAAATTGGCCAATTAAGCTATAAAGAAACCAGAATCTGGACCATCTGATCATACATCCCTTAGGAATATTATGGGAACTCACCACCAGGATATTTAAAAAGTCCTATTGTGTACTAGTATACTACAGTTAGTGCAGGACAGTGCTGCTCTACAAAGAGGCAAACAAAGCTTACTATAGATGATTAAAACCTTAAAATCAGAAAACACTCTTAACTACCTGACAGCAAACTTTGGGTGGCCCCACCAAATCAATGTGTCCCCCAAAGAGGTGCCTTGGTAAACCTACATGGGTTCTCTCATGATAAAAGAACAGGTGTTTCTGCGGAGCTTTACAGGGTCCAGGCTCCCACTCTAACAACAGCACCAGGGACATACACATAGAGACAAAGCCCCCCTATATAAGGCTAATAAAAGCCACATATCTTACACTGGTGGAAAACTGAGGACCCCTCTCCCCACACACAACCGCCTAGGAAGAAGGGGTATCCTCAGTGAGCCCAACATCAACCTCGTCCATCCATGTTTCTCCACTAAAACGTTTTTAAACGAGCACGCTGATGTAGGCAGCTGCAATGCCACCGGTCTTGATACATTTGCCAGATCTCGCTATCGGCCGCCGTCTGTAGCCCCCGCCCCGACGCATTCATCACACCTCAACACAGTTTCCCCAAGAAAAGCAAACGACTGTTTCAAGACCGCCGCGTAAACCCGAAGCCCTAGCGCTACATTTCGCGTCCCTACGGCGGCGCTTCTCCTACCTATGAGAAGGTTTGGTGGTCGCAGTGTTCCCCATTACTGCGAAGCGATTCGTGCTTACCTTGTGGCGAGTGGAATTCCGGAATTCAGCTCCTCCTCGTCCTTCCATCTAGAAGCGAAATGTCACGCACGCGTCGTGGGGGAACCTATAGCCGCGTTTTGGTCGGCGCCGAGGAGCGCAGCGTTCTGCTGCCGCCCCATCGCAACTGACAACGCACTCATCCTAATCATGCCAAGCGTGCGTGTGTGGAGCGCTCTCCAAAGCGTTCGCCCTCATTGGCCCACTGCTCTCGCCCCCTCCTTCCTCAGAAAAAGAAGTAAAGAGCCTTGTCACTCTGCTCAACTTTTAAAGCAACATACAAGCACAGGAGGACCACCCCCATAACAGACTGGCCACTCATCGCACGCCCCAATTAATAGCCCTGCTTTCTCCAAAGACAGCTCCCACACAGACCCACCTTCACGAAGGAAATACTGCAGGCCCTGAGAATAGCAACCCACGCCCACGGGCCTTGATCTGTGCCCAAGTACACCTCAGTTCCCAGCCTTCTGCAAGTCATCCTTCAGACGTTCTTGAGCATCTGCGCCAGCCACAAATCATAATACCCGTGAAGCTAACAAGTGCTAAACAGTCAAGTTCTGTGTGATGATCTAATCATGGATGTTGGCGGGCGAAAAAAAATTCCCTTTGATAGTCCACCACAGCTTCCAAACAAAAGCCCTGAAACACGCACACGGCAGCGTCACCATGCATGGTAGATTTCCAATTTTGATTTATATTAAGGGCTCTATAAAAGAAACCTGCTTGAGATTACACAAGCCCTTTTATGGCTAGGAAAGTTCCACCTACATCCCCACCTCCGGCCCCCGCCCAATCCCTATCCCTTCTCACAGCCTTGACCGCTGGGAGCCTTGCAAGCTGTTTACACTGTCTTCTGAACTGAAACTGTCTCTGAGGGAGCCTCCAGTCCCCCAACCAACGGGCTGGGTCCATGATTGCCCGCCGCTGGTTGCCAACGTCTGTTCCGGTCCTTGCCGCCAGAACCGCCTGGAGGGAGTCTATAATGCTCGCATTAAACCCTGCATGGCACCTAGCAATGTGTGCTTGGCAGTAACGAAACAAAGAGAATGCCACCTTTTTCATAGTCCACACTCATGGATTGGAGTCCCCCAGTTTGCTTCAAGCATGGTTCCACTCCACTGATGAAGAAGAAAGGAAAGGGGGTGGAACTATGGACCTGTCTAGAATGGTGGGGCAAAGAAGCTTACCACCTCCCAGACGCGAACAGGATAAAACACGGGAAGACGAGCCAGCAAATTGTTTAAACGTTCCGACGGCCTGGCTGGCCTGGGCAAAAAAGGTGTCCCTCCAGCGGCTCGCGTGGAAATAACTGGAAAGCATTCTCTTAATGGCTTCACGTACTGCCACCCCGGGGGTTTTTTTTTTTTTTTAGACACTGGACTATCCCTCCGTCAGCAGAGTGCTCTTGCTGTAATTCCCTTGTCTTTATGTCAAATATGGGGTGAAAAAAAAAAAAAAACTTATTCAGGATTTCTTATGTGCAACACATGACGGAGTCATCCAAGTCCGAGTGGCTTGCTCCAAAATTCCGAGACGAGGTTGGCCCTGACGGTGGTGGTCTCGGACAAATCTGCCTTATTATAGACAGAGCGGTTTGAATGGTTGAAAGGATTTCGCTTACTGAGAGCAATTCTTCTTGCTGCCGTCGCACGCAGGCAGAATAGAGTGGCACTCCCAATACTAACTCCACAGGAGGACATTTGAGCAAAACCTGTGAAGTGTTCTTTGACGTCCTTGTTGTTGTGAAGAAAGGACCGGTAGTGACCGGGGGGATTAACCACAGGAAGCGTGCACAAGACAGTGGACCATGGCTGCGATATTGCTTGTGGTGTAAACAAAAATATCATAAGAACGACACCTCTTTGTTTTTTCGGGTTTCAGTCATATGTACCTCTC
>JAMWET010004195.1:0-14695 GCA_024036415.1 Prochilodus magdalenae | reverse complement strand
CCAGGTGATGTGTAAGGAGAGTGTGAGTGGACGCTGTTACTGGGAGGTGGAGTGGAGCAGTGAGAGAGGATGGCCTGTGTACATATCAGTCTCATATAAAGGGATCAGCAGGAAAGGAAGGAGTAATGATTGTGTGTTTGGATGGAACAGTCAGTCCTGGAGTCTGCAGTGTTCTTCTTCCTCTCTCTATTTCTGTCACAACAACATTCGGACTGAGCTCTCAGGATCATCATCCTCCAGAATAGGAGTGTATGTGGATCACAGTGCAGGAACTCTGTCCTTCTACAGCGTCTCTCACACAGTGACCCTCCTACACACAGTCCACACCAGTTTCACTCAGCCGCTCTACGCTGGGTTCTATGTTGAGGGAAATGTGAGGTTATGTGATAAAGAATGAGATTTTAAATATTGTAGATTTAAAAATCATTTAATTAGTGTTTTTATTGATCATCTGTGACAAAACAAGACTCGTTTATTCTTCATGCCTGTTCCACAGAGTTCCCTCCTTCAATCAGCCTCTCTGCTGGCTCAGATAAAGAGACAGAAGTGTTTCAGTAACACAGCTAATGGAGAAGGAAGCGTTAGATCAGGATGGGAATGAGTCGCTTCACACCAGCTCACCCAGATCCTGGCAGGTCACACATGGATTTCCATCAAATACCTCACCTTTATTTCATTCCTACAAAGCTGTGCTCCAAATAGTTCTTCAGTTTTGAGTGTTTAAAGGTTCTCCAGCAGGTTCTAGATCCCATCTTATATACTGAGTGGAACTGTTTCCAGAATGACTGAACTGAGCTGAATATGAACTGGAGTAAATCCAACACTAAGAATAATATTCCACTTTAAATCAGCTGGATTATCTTAATCACTTCCTACAAGAGCTGGATTTAATAAAGAGAGTTTCTATCAAGTTTAATCTCTCAGTCCGTTTTTAAAGGGATTAGTACCAGTACTAACTTCTAGATTCTAGATTACATTAGAAGGACTTTACTGGATCATCAGGTTGTACATCCAGTTCCCTGCTGGTCATATCACTCCTAGCATTTTATAAACAGATAGAAACAGGAAGTTTATTCCTCCTGAAGGAAACAACAGAGTTCAGCACAGCAAAGCACATCCCTCCACTAGAGGGAGCTGTAACATGTACAGAATGTACAGAAAGACTTTCAAAAGAGACTTCAATAACATTATGGCTTTCCAAATGTGGGAGTAACACGGAATATGGACGTCTGATTGGATCTTGAGCTCTTTGTTAATGAGGTTTGTGTAGAAATGTGGAAGTGAATATTCTACACATGTATGTATTGATCCAGATCAGATGATGGACAGAATAACTGGGTTAACTGGAGAAATACTGATATCTAATAGAACCTAAGGGAATATAAGGGATCAGGTTCCACCAGACTAAAGGTTGTAGTGTGTGTAAGGTGTGTTGTAATAAACTACAGGTGGTTTTATTCTGCAGTAGGTGTGTGTGTTGTGTCTCAGTAAAGTTATGGCAGGTGGTGGTGAAGTTTTACAGTGTATGTGTTTCACATTATCTGTGTGTTTCAGCTTCAAGTCTTTATAAATAACATCTACAGGCTCCTCATCTCTCTGAGTCCTGTACGTTTTAAACAGAACCCTCACTTTAGAGACGGTCCCTTACTGTATTAAGCGCCTGCTGCAGTGATTTCGAAAATGCAGGTTCAGCCGGAAGCATTAGGAGGAAGCAGGAAACGCGAATCTCCACCAAATCTCTGATATCAGACCCGTGGAGGGATACAGAACCGTCTTCCATTCCAAATCAGCAGAAGCACCGACCAATGAGCATGTACCTCAGTATGGTGGCCATTTCAGGACATCAACGTCCTCAGGTGTAAGTCCTGCTCCGCCACTTCACCATGTGTCAATCCTAAATGACTCGTTCCTTCTCCATCAAGTACTCGAGGATCATGAAACATAGTTTCAAGCCTCAGTTATCACCACTCAGGTATCAGATATCAGGTGTCAGTCATCACCAGTCAGGTATCAGATATTAGGTGTCACTTATCACCATCCAGGTATCAGGTATCAAATATCAGGTATCAGTTATTACCACCCAGGTATCAGAGATCAGATGTCCGGTATCATATGTCAGTTATCAGGTGTTAGTTGGCAGGTATTAGTGTCAGTTCTCAGGTATCGGGTATTGTCAGGTATCGGGTGTCATTTGTCAGGTATCGGGTGTTAGTTGTCAGGTATCGGTGTCAGTTGTCAGATATCGGCGTCAGTTCTCAGGTATCGGTGTCAGTTGTCAGGTATCGTGTCAGTTCTCAGGTATCATGTCAGTTCTCAGGTATCGGTGTTAGTTCTCAGGTATCTGTGTCAGTTCTCATGTATCGGACATCAGTTCTCAGGTATCAGTGTCAGTTCTCAGGTATCAGGTGTCAGTTATCACTACCCAGGTATCAGATATCAGATCTCCAATATCAGGTGTCAGTTGTCAGGTATCAGGTGTTAGTTATTTGGTATCGGGTGTTAGTTGTCAGGTATCGATGTCAGTTCTCAGGTATCGGGTATCAGTTCTCAGGTATCGGGTGTTAGTTGTCAGGTATCGATGTCAGTTCTCAGGTATCGGTGTTGTCAGGTATCGGGTATCAGTTCTCAGGTATCGGGTGTTAGTTGTCAGGTATTGGTGTCAGTTCTCAGGTATCGGCTATCAGTTCTCAGGTATCGGGTGGAAGTTGTCAGGTATCCGTGTCAGTTCTCGGGTATCGGGTATCAGTTCTCAGGTATCGGGTGGAAGTTGTCAGGTATCCGTGTCAGTTCTCAGGTATCGGGTATCAGTTCTCAGGTATCGGGTGTTAGTTGTCAGGTATCCGTGTCAGTTCTCGGGTATCGGGTATCCTGAAAGTTTATCCTAAGATCTCCCAATATAGGGCCTGTAGCTCCTCAACCTTTAACCCTAGAATCACCGAGCCTGGATATGTTAACACCTTTAATACCACCTGTCCTCTTAGGTCAAACGTACAGAGTCAGAGTCAAGTCTGGGTCTTCCGTTCTGGTGACTCATACCTGTCCAAAATTTGATTTGGAGGCTTGTGAGGAGGTGTTGATGACAGATTGGAGTGCCAGGCCCCTGATTGGGAGGCAATGGCAAGTAGCTGTAGCTGGGGCTAGGGGTACCACACCGACACAGGACAGGCAGGGATGCGCTCGGCTCGAGCCGCTCGTGTGTTCATAGTGGTGTTGGTGTCAGGTGCTCAGAACCACAGATTTGGAGGCTAATATTTTATATTTGGAATGCTCTCTGATCTTTTCCAATTGAAAAAGGGATTTAGATCATATTCTTGGAAATGTGGTCTACACTACTTTTTCAATTTTCAAAATTCAATTATTCCTCCTAAAGACATCACTTCTACACAGTCTTACCTCTGATGTGTCTACTATAAGTGTGCAGAGTGTAAGGAGGAGGCAATATCACATGAACAGAAGGAAACATCAATCAATCAATGTTTATTGGTATAGCGCTTTTTACAACCAGCTTTGTCTCAAAGCAGCTTCACAGATAATCAGTTTGTTATATTAAAAATAAACAAAAAAAACCACAAAGTTGATGAACAGACATTCGAGGGTGGGGGGTGGTAGAACCGGGTCCAAACCCCCTTGAGCAAGCCAGAGGCTACAGTGGTGAGGAAAAACTCCTTTGAGTAGGAAGAAACCTCGAGAGGAACCAGGCTCAAGGGCGGAACCCAACCTCCTCAGGTCAAACCCGGATGAGACGAGAAAGACAGGACTAACAGGAGGAGGAGATTAGAACATCTGTTAATCCGATCTGTTTAATCCAGGAGGGAGTAACTGCAAGATGGAACCGACCCATAGAGAGAATTCATGATCAGGGCCGGACGCTGGTCAGTGTAAGGTTGTGGTCATGCCGGGTGATGAAACAGGGCAGGAGACCCACAGTGGCGCTGATGCTCAGGTGCCTCTAGCCGCTCTGGGGGTTCTGATGTGATTGCTCCGGAGAAATGTCATACCAGTGCTTAACACAGAAGAAGAAAGAGAAAGAAAAGAAAGAAAGAGAGAAAAAAGGAAAGAGTGACAAAGAGAGAGAGACAGAGACTGATTAGGAGGATTAAGAGGTAGATATTGTGACTTGTTGAATTGAGTGTGTGTAGTCCTGAGAGTCCTGTAGAGGATTCCTCTACATTTGGAATGTACAAGAAATCCCTGAATTCTGAAGTCCAAAATTTTAGATGGTTTCAGAACTACATTTCAGAACAAAGATCTTCGATTTAGAGCATACCAAAAAAAAACTAAATAAAAAAAAATATTTCGACCTTTGTAGCAATAACATTCAGGATTCAGAAGTGCAGCTACTCTGTCCTGGACTGAGGTGTTCATGCTCGAAACTAGAGATTCTCAGGTCAGCAGAAACTACTAACTCAATTTAGAAATTTGCACAATCTGTTGTGTTGTCTATCTGCAGACTGATGTTGTAGAATCTTAGGAAAAACACATGCAAAAAAACTGGAATCAATTTTGAAACTAGATAAATCCTCCCAGAAAGAGTTCCTCAGCAGACCTCAGTAACAATGATCTGCAGGATTCAGGATACACTCCTAAATCCTGCAGGTCATTGTTACTGAGGTCCAGCCTTTTCTGGGAGTTTTCATCTAGTTTCTTTGCTGAAGTGATGAGATCACACTGTAAACTGGAGATTCTCGAGTCAGTAAGAACTACAAACTCAACTGACTATACTGCACGATCTCTTGTGTTCTTTTTCTGCAGACTGACTATGTACAATATTAAGAGTTGAAGATTAAAAATCCCCAAATTCGAAAGTCCTAGTCAGATTTTCAGAATCTTTGATTAGGAACGTACCGTAGAAATAATTAATCTCCAAGATCAGAATAGCAGTCTAGTGGAAAAACCATATGGAATATATATAATATTGAATGCCAAGTCAATTCCATGAAATAGTTCCGAAACATACCACCTGGTGGCCAGACCAGAATTGAATCCAGGCCCAAGCTTGGAACAAACTTCGCTATTCCCCAGAATGAGGGGGACTTACGGGAAGAGATTTCTTAGAATTCTTTCAAAGTTGGTATTTCCATGTTAAAGGGTTTGAGTTTAACCCTAAATGTAGGGGACCTTCGGTGGAGGTGTGTTCAGTTTCCATGTGTTATTCTTTGGTACCAAATCAAAATCAGCCTATTAATATACAGAATATTTATGTCTGAATGTCTCTTTTAATGTAAGACCTACTTCAGCATACTGATGATGTGTCTCTCTGCATTCTGTAACTGAACTTAAATAGTATTCTTACTTGTGTCAAACTGCTACGTAGTGTAGCTTCATACTTTAAGACACAAAGCAGTCAAATATACTTTGTTGAAAATAAATGTATTATAGACATAACATATCACTGTCCATACCTTTTTCTGTTTGTTCTCATTTCGGAAAAAAGTCTTGAAACACTCGGGTTCTGTTGCTAACTCTGCTAAATGTAAACTATTAGCTAGACTAGCAATTTCCTTTGTACAGTTTCATCTCTATGGATAATGATAGCACTGCCAACATGACAGTAAAAAGTGTTAAGCTTGACAACAAAATCAGCAAATTAGATAAACCAATGTTTGGTTTAAATATATCTCAGCTGTCAGTGTTCCTCTTCATCCGCCATCTTTGTCATTGTAGAGAAGTCGTTTCGTAGTGTACAGTCAGTAACTGGGAGACCACAAAGAATTGGTCTGGTCACTGGGAGACCATAAAGACAGGTTCCTGATTGTTTTGGTCCCATTGTGTGCGTCTTATTGCTGGCTAGTGGGAGAACCAGCAAAGTTCCAAAATGTGGGGTTGTGGTATTGTTAATCTTTGCACCATTGGCTCCTCAGCCAAGTACACAAACCAAATGTCTGAACCTGCGTTCCACCCTGTCCATCCTCCTAGACCTTCTTGAATTTCCCTCTGGGATCAATAAAGTATCTATCTATCTATCTATCTATCTATCTAGACGGTCCGTAGGGTGGGGTACTTTGCTTGTCAGAGTTTCAGCCCCACTTCAGATTTGCCCCCCTTTCAAATGCGAGACCCAGGAGGGTTGTGAGAAGGCAGACTCACAACTACCAGACAAAACATCAGGGGAGAGGAATCGAAGGTGGAAACATGGCCTCACTAATGCCTTTTTAGGATGAGAGAAGAGGAGAAAAGGGGGAGAAAAAAGTCTAACTTGTCCTCAGACTTTTAGACCCATTTTCCCTCCACAAACAACTTTTACTTCCTCTAGATAGTCAAGCTTGACTGACTTCTCGGCTATCCGCCACGGCCCAATGAGGAGCCACGATGGGGCCAAACACAGGAGTCTCATTAAACCATCAAATTTGGTAGTAGTGTGTTAATCACCTAATCTCACTGGAAATTCCTCATTTATGGGAAATAATGGCAATCCCCAGTCCCAATCACAGTTGGTGTTCAACGGATTACCCACACCTCTCTGCTGTTTTTAGACGGGGTAGGCTCTGGAAGTCAAAATACACCTCTGCCAGGCTGCCTTTGCCCCTTGTGAGCCCTGGAAGTGCCATGTTCCTGAAAATAGGAACATAGCCATTTTTACAGCCGTTTTTAGACAGGAAAGGCTCTAGAAACTCTCTGACCAATCACAGTGCAAGTTTGGTACCCCACACCTGTCCCATGTGATCCCAGCAAGTATTGCTTTCCAAATATGAGGACTTAGTTATTCTTCCGAGGAGAAACTTGGGACTTTCTGGAGGTCCTCTGAACGCTCACAGTGCCCCCCCTCTCGAAAAACAGCTCAAAGTGTTAGTAAGGTGGCACTTCCGGTGTGCATAAGGGGGAAGTGCACAGTAACTAGAAAAAGTTGGACCTCAGTAACAATGACCTGCAGGATTCAGGAGTGGATTCTGAATCCTGCAGGTCATTGTTACTGAGGTCCAACTCTTTCTGAGAGGATTTATCCAGAGGTCCCCCTGTCTGTATACAGCTGAAAGTTTTTTACGTCCCCAAATTTGGAAGGGGGGTGTTTGCTTGCACACAAGGAGCAAGTCCCAAGGGGTTGGGGCTCCCTTTTTTTCAGGTGGCTGAAATGAGTGGGGCTTTACTTGTCCTCAGACTTTCGAGCCCCACCTCAACTTTCAGGAAGGGTTGTTATTATTATTATTGTTATTAATTAAGGTGAAATAATTAACTTTTTATCTCAAAAAAATCTTCTTCTCCCACCAACACCCCCCCTTAAACTGAGGGTCTACTTACACTTCAGAACTGTGTGTTAGTGCGTATATTGTTATTGTTAACATTTTTATTATTATTATTTTTTTTATTATTATTATTATTATTAACTACGGTGAGATATGATGTGTGTTAACTCTGTGATAGCAACCACCTAGCAACAACCAAGCAGCCACTTGCCATTCCTGAGCAACAGCCTAGCAACAACTTAACGACCATTAGGGGCAGCTTAACAACCTCCTATCAATACCTGAGAATTCACCTGGGATACCTTAACAACCGCCTACACAAACCATCCATCCATCCATCCATCCATCTTCCTCTGGATTGTTCTGGGGGATCCAAACTCATTCCTAGGCCAGCTTGGACCTATACTCCCTCAAACGGGTCGTGGGACAACCTCTGGGGCTCGTCCCAATTGGTTGTGCCCGGTTAACCTCTGACAGGAGGTGCAGAGGTTCCAACCGAATCAGATGCCCAAAACACCTCAACTCCTTCCCTAAATGTGGAGGAGTAGCCCCAAAAACTACCCATTACCCAAAGCTCATGACCATTGGTGAGGTGGGGATGTAGCCGGACTGGTGAAGAGAGAACTTCATTTCAGATAACTGCTGGAACAATGCACACATACTGCTGACAAACAAATCCTTACCTGTCCTATTAGCTCATATAGAAAACGCACCATCCTCCAGTGAAGGTGGAGTTGGATGATCAAGTCAAGAGGCTTTTATGGTCAGTCCATCCACATACAAGTACACTGTGGAGTGAACTTACGCTCCTCCAGGAACAAGGTACAACCAAAGAGTTCAAAAAATATATATACTTAACTAGAAAACAGTAGAGTAAATACGATAAATTAAACACACAGTGAACAGAGAGGACAGTGCAGCACCGACACAGCACTGGTTTCTGGACATGAGGTACTGAAATAAGGTGCAGAGAGAGTCCACATGCTGTGATCTGTGAGTTTACGCAGTCAGGTAACACACATAAGCACAACCGTTTGGATTTGATGCTGTTGGGGCCGTAGAGTAGGGGATGTTTGGAAACCAAAATAACATCTACATTGGCTCCGCCTCCTCCAGGAAGTTACTATGACAGTAACTGATACCAGTAACAGTGACTGGGTGATGGGGGAATGTTCCAGGGCAGCAGGACATACGGGTTGAGAAGACAAGGCCTCTACTGCTAACCAGGCAGGAAATGACCAATCGAGTTTTTAGACTCTTTCCTTACAGACACTATTTCAGAGTGTAACTCTGAGGATGGTCAATCAGTCTTTCTCTAAATGTCCGTTTTCAGAGAGTCCATCATAGACTGCAGCACTGTGGCACTCACAGTATTAGCATCGCCCTCTGTGTTGCTGCTAGCTGGCTCTTACTGTGCGTCGCAGGTGGTTTTGGGTTTAGCTTGAAGATTCGCCATTGTTGATGTACAGGACTTAGATCAGATCAGGCTGCGTGGACTCACTAATATAGACAAGCCTTACAAAGCGTTCGTATTTGAAGCTGTGCAGTAAAAAAAAAAAAAATTATATCTATAAGTAGCTCCGTATATAAAACCTCTAGGTCGGATGTTCTGGTAGCTTCAATCACCTTATCAATCATACTACCAGCATTACCTACTGAACTACTGCAGCAGCTCTGTGTTACAGTTCTCCTGTTCCACCTTAAATGGTGTTGTAGTTATTACTATAAGGCCTCAGACACCAGAATGTACCCGCAGCCCCATTTAAGGTGGACCAGTACAATGTGGACTAGAAGCTGATGACTGTGCTGATCAGAAAATGTTTCCAGCATTAAAATAATAATGAGGATGTTTAGATGGTGTAAATCAGATGATCAGGGGAAGTAGGGATTATTAATCTGAGTCTGAACTGGATTAACATTAAACACACAGTAGAGGTTTGAGACACTGAGGTCCTACACTGTACTAATGATAGGAGCGTGCTCAGCAGGACCGCTCGATGGGAGGATCCACTGGTACAACACCAGCAATGGCGCTCGTAAAACTTTGTGTCTGTTCAGCTTCTTCAAGGAGGACCAGAAGAGCATTAACAGAGGTGGAAACCACAGTCTGGTCATGTGGAGCAGTGTAGCCTGAGTGCAGGTCCGCTTGTAGGACTACCACACTAGCACAGCGTGCTGGTCTGTATGGTGGTTTAAGGAGCGTCTAATGACGCCCACTCAGAGCGCTGTAGCATTAGCTTAGCTAACGTAGCAGTATTCATATTTCAGCTCTTTAATGAGCTCATCATTCACAGAATCCAGAGATATTCCAGAGAGGGAATGTTCATCACACAACAGATCAGCTTTGGGACATTTCTGATCACCACAGGATGCGACAGATGCGGATAATCTGGAGAACAGGCGCACTACTTCCCCCTCCTTCAGCGGAGTGATCCGGCCCAGAGCCGCGGAGGGATACAGAACCGCCTCACATTCCAAATCAGCGCGAGCACCGAGCAACGGACATTTACCTCAGACTGAGCGCTGCTAATCAACCGAGCACAAGCTAACACTTGATTCAGCTCTGATTTCCAGGTTTGGAGTCTCCTTAATCATTTGATGTTCAGTAATGTGAGTTTATCATTTGTATTTGATCAGTTATCCGCTCTATAGCTCTCTGTAGACTAAAGATAGTTACCCAGCTAAGAGAACAATGCTAACGCTACTGAACTAACACAGTACTGTTAGATCAGCTCACCTGCTAATACAGCTCCATCACACACTAACACCATCTTAGTTTAGTTCAGAAAGAGCTGGATTTTCTCCTCAACACTCCAACATTTCTTACTCAACACACTTCATATAGGACACACCACAGAAATGTGCTTCACTGGGACCATTAAAAACTGGATCCGGTTCTTTTCCATGGGAAGTGAAGATTGTTCTGTGTTTATGATGTTTAATTAAAGCTAACACTAAATATTGTGTTATTTCTGATCAAGTTTAAGTTACTAAATAATTCAGAAAGCAGTTGAGAAAATCCCAGTACAGGAGATTTTACTACTAGGAATAAAATGAGGAACAAAAGTGCCAAAGCTGTAAAGAAGTGCACTGATATATACACCTCCATCTATTTATCTGAAGTACATGAACATATGAACATGTTCTACAGTGAATCTCATCACAACAGAACTCCAGTTAGTCAATACAGTGGAAGAGAAAAGCACAATGTGTAGAGAATGAACTGTACCGTTACTCTCTGCTAGAAAACACTATGATGTAGTACCAGCTTATGACCACTAGATGTCCCTCATGTTCCACAGATCACGGTCACCTTTTACCTGGGAACAGCAGCCGGACTAAGATCCCTCCTCTCTGGTTCAGGTGAGTGGAGTGCCCAGCAGAAGGACTGGGTTGGTAGTGTGTTGTATCTCAGCTGTAGTGCTGCAGTAATGAAGCAGAGAACTGAAGATCCTCACAGAGACTGCAGCACTCTTACAAGCTGGAGTCCAGTTCACCCAGTACTTTAAATGGTTCTGATCCACAGCTTTATAACCCCGCTAACCACTTCTGTCCTCTCTCTCTCCCTCCCTCTGCTCCTCCTCTCTCCCTCCCTCTGCTCCTCCTCTTTCTCCACCCCCTCTCTCTGACACTTTCACTTACAGTAAACCAGGAAGTCCCTCCTACTCAGTTCAGAGAAACGAAACTGATCTCAGAGTGCTGCTCTCTCTCCGTCTAGACGTTCAGGAAAATGGCAGAGGCCAGTATTTCAGTAGCTCATGACCAGTTCAGCTGTCCAGTCTGTCTGGATCTGCTGAAGGATCCAGTGGCTATTCCTTGTGGACACAGCTTCTGTATGGTGTGTATTAACGGCTGCTGGGATCAGGAAGATCAGAGGGGGGTCTACAGCTGCCCCCAGTGCAGAAAGACGTTCACTCCAAGACCTGTTCTATGCAGAAACACCATGCTGGCTGAAGTGGTGGAGAAACTGAAGGAGACAGAACTCCAAGCTGCTCCTCCTGCTCCCCGTTACGCTGGACCTGGAGATGTGGAGTGTGATTTCTGCACTGGGAGAAAACTCAAAGCCATCAAGTCCTGTCTGACGTGTCTGGCCTCCTTCTGTGAAACTCATCTTAAACCTCACTATGAAGTTCCTGCATTGAAGAAGCACAAGCTGGTGGAAGCCTCCTCACAGCTACAGGAGAAGATCTGCTCTGAGCACGACAGACTGATCGAGATCTACTGTCGTACTGACCGAAGCTTCATCTGCTACTTGTGTACGATGGAGAAACACAGAGGCCACGATACAGTCTCAGCTAAAACTGAGAGAACCGAGAAACAGGTGAGAACTAGAGATCTTTAGGAACCTAATTACAGTAGATCCATTGTAATCTAGAGTCTCATTAATCAGCTGGAGGATTAAACTGATCCATTTCCTGCGTTTAGTGGATCAAGTTTGAAATGATGTATTAAAATGTTGGAGATGTAGGAAGTGTTCAGTAAACAGGTCAGACCAGTCAGTGATCATGTGACCAGCCAACACCTACCAGCCTTATAGTGGTCACATGACCGTGTGAAAGCTCTGTAGAGGTAATGACTTTATTGAGCTGCTATTAAAACTAATTCCTGTAGGTCATAATTCACAATCAGAGTATATCTGTTTATAGAATCAGCTGAAGGAGGTGCAGAGTAAACTCCAGCAGAGGATCCAGGAGAACCAGAAGGAGCAGCAGGAGCTGAAACAGGCTGTACACACTATTAAGGTGAGGACTGAACACAGATTGACTGTGTCATGTGACCCGTTACCCTCATATAACCTGCATGTCTGATCACATGTCCTGGTTCAAAGGTCATCCAGGTGTAATCAGTAACAGGCTTGTTGGTGTGGTGCTGATACTGTATGACACACTGTTCTGTATGAAACAGGATTTATAGACTTTAGTGTTGAGAATAACACAAGCAGGTCTGTTTAAATCTGGAAGTGCTTTAGGGAAGTGTTGGGTGATGAAGACGTGCGGTATTTTAGATGATAATTGGTGGGGTAGAAGCTTCCAGTACCTATTAGCTGTGTTAGCCTCATATCCTCAAACTCAACACTAATGAAACTAACACTGTACGTCTTGGCTGATCTACTAGCGTGTGGGTGAGGAGAGGGGCGGTCTATAATAGAGGTGGTCTTGTGTGTGCTTGTCCTAACAGCGCTGTGCTCAGTCAGCAGTGGAGGACAGTGAGAGGATCTTTACTGAACTGATCCGCTCCATTGAGAAAAAGCGCTCTGAGGTAACAGAGCTGATCAGAGCTCAGGAGAAGGCTGAACTGAGTGGAGCTGAAGAACTCCTGGAGAAACTGGAGCAGGAGATGGCTGATCTAAAGAGGAGACGCACTGAGCTGGAGCAGCTTTCACACACAGAGGATCACATCCATTTCCTCCAGGTACCAATCACTGATCTACAGAGGAACCTGTTCCTCATCAAGCTTCTAAAACTCCTCCCACCAGAAGCTGATGAAGACCACCGTAAATACTCCTGTCTGGAATCACAAGTTTGTCTTTAGTGTGATTTGAGCTGCTTCATTTCTCCTGTACACCTTTATCTTTCTCCATTGTGTTTGTTCTCTCTGTAGAGTTTCCAGTCTCTCTGTGTCTCTTCTGGATCTGAGGACTCACCCAGCATCACTGTCCACCAGCCTCTCTCCTTTGATGGAGTGAGGAGATCTGTCTCTGAGCTGAAAGAGCGACTAGAGGAGTTCTGCAGAGAGGAGTTCAGTAAGATCCCTCCACATGGTAAGGAGGAGCTGTCCTGCTGTGGAGACTCTCTAACCACTGCTGCCAGGAGACAAATTCATAGAGTGAATATTGTGTTGGGGGTTTAAAGTGGACTATGTGGGCTCTGAAGAAAGAGAGAGAGAGAGAGTATTCCTGCTAACAGTGACTGATCTCCCCCCAAAAATGATCTGCAGGTGTGAGAGAGAGGAGGAGAGTGGGCGGAGCCATCAATCCAAAGTAGAGTTCCTCGGAGGGAGGAACACTCACTCACTCACTATCCTCCCACATCACTCACTCACTCACTTTTCACTGTTCTGTTCACTCACTCACTCACTCACTCCTCACTCACTTTCACTGTTCACATCTCACTCTGTTCACTCACTCCACTCTGTTCACACTCACTCACTTCAAGTTCACTCACTTCACTCACTCTGTACTCACTCACCTGAGTTCACGTCACTCACTCAGAGTTCAACTCACTCACTCCACTCAGAGACTCACCCCGTCACCCCACTCACATTACTAAAGATCCAGATTCTGTTCACTCTGTTCCTCACTCACAACACTCACTCACACCCTTTCACACTCACCACTTCACTCACTCACTCACTCAGTCACTCACTCACTCACTCACTCACTCACTCACTCTGTTCACTCACTCACTCACTCACTCTGTTCACTCACTCACCCTGTTCACTCACTCACTCACACCCTGTTCACTCACTCACTCTGTTCACTCACTCACTCTGTTCACTCACTCACTCACTCACTCTGTTCACTCACTCACTCTGTTCACTCACTCACTCTGTTCACTCACTCACTCTGTTCTATTCTATTGACTGTGCTGGTCTGTGTGTTTGTGTCTCCACAGCTGCAGCAGTTCAGACTTTATCCTCAGAACCAAAAACCAGAGAAGATTTTCTACAGTGTATGTACCACACACACCCACACACACCACACACTACACACACTACACACCACACACACACACACTATACACACACGCTACACACACACCACACCCACACACTACACACACAGACATACACACACACACACTATACACACACACACACTACACACACACTACACACACACACACTACACACCTACACCACACACACACACTACACATACTACACACACTACACACCACACACACTACACACGCCCACACACTACACACACACCCTCACACTACACACTCTACACACACACCACACACACACACACACAGTATACACACACACACTACACACACACACACACACACTTTACACACACACACTACACACCCACATACTACACACACACTACACACCCACATACTACACACACACACTTTACACACACACACTACACACCTACACCACACACAAACACACACTACACATACTACACACACTACACCACACACACTACACACGCCCACACACTACACACACACTATGTGTGTGTGTGTATGTGTGTGTGTGTGTGAGTGTGAATCTGTGTGGTTAGTGTGAGGCAGGGTGTAGAATATTCAGTGTTGAGGTGTTTAAGATTAAAACTGTTTAGATTGAAAACAAATACAACAACTGTATTATTCTTCTAATAACTCCATTCTGTAGGAGAAATCCTGAAATCCTCACTTTCTTCTCTGTGTGTAGATTACTGTCCCCTCACTCTGGATCCCAACACCGCATACCCTAACCTCAGACTGTCTGAGAAGAACAGAGTGGTGACGTACAGTGATACAGTCCAGCGTTACTCTGATCATCCAGAGAGATTT
>JAMWET010004194.1:142500-189573 GCA_024036415.1 Prochilodus magdalenae | reverse complement strand
GAAGGCATCTGGACATTCTGTGAATTTATTAGGAGCTATATATATATACATTTATTATTGGGAAAGTTGTGTGTATATTACAACATACACCTGTTTACACATTGATCATTGACGTGGTGGTGGTGGGTGGGTGTGCTGGTGTGAGTGGATCAGACACAGCAGTGCTGCTGGAGTGTTGAAACACTTCAGTGTCACTGCTGGACTGAACACAGCCCACCAACCAAAACTATCCAGCTGGCAGCGTCCTGTGGGCACAGATGAAGGACTCAAGAGTGACCAACACTGCACTGTGCAGCAGCAGATGAGCTATCGTCTCTGACTGTACATCTACAAGGTGGACCAGCAAGGTAGGAGTGTCTAACAGAGTGGACAGTGAGTGGACACAGTGTTTAAACACTCCAGCAGCACTGCTGTGTCTGATCCACTCACACCAGCAACTCACACACTAACACACCACCACCACCACATAAGTGTCACTGCAGTGCTGAGAATGATCCACCACCCACATAATACCTGCTTTGTGGTGGTCCTGTGGGGGTCCTGACTATTAAAGAACATGATAAAATGTGATTACAGAGTATACAGAGAAACAGATGGACTACAGTCTGTAACTGTAGAACTACAGAGTGCTCCTGTATGGTCAGTGGAGCTGATAAAATGGACAGTGAGTGTAGCTACAGGTAGATGGTTTTAATGTTATGGCTGAGTGGTGTAAATGCCACACATTTCCATTCTGTCAAATAGGGACAACATATACATGCTCGATATAAAATGCTCAAAATAAATAACGGCAACATATTCTGGTTCACTGTTTGAGTGTAATTAGAACCCATTAGTAGAAAAATAAATCTGTTTGGGTTACTTCAAACTAATATCTGTTTACATTAGTATTTCTTGCCATTTTTTTATTGCGAAAGAACTATGTAAATTATTTCCTTTGTAAAGTTATGTAACTTTAGTCATGTGACCCTGGAAAAATTCCCTACAGTACATTGTCTACAAAGAAGCACTTCCCTTTCAGAATGAACCATGAAGCGTTTCTGGAATTAGGATGTGTGTTTGATAGGTGGGATGGGAGTTTGTGCTCAGTGTCATCGACTCACCTACCAGATTTCACCCCCAACAAGTACTCTTATAAATTGTCCAGTCCGAAATGGAAGAATAGGAGCGCTCTGACAATGAAAAACTGAAAAAACACCTGTTTCATTTATAGTGTGGGAGGTCTTCATGTCTCAATTGGACCAGCATGGTGGCCAATCTTCATTACTGCCCACATTGCACCAAGTAAGAGCAGACGTTGTGAAGGTTCAGTTAGCAGGTAAAAAGCAGAGCACAGTTTCTGCTCAAAATACTGCAATGCACACACAACATTTATGGGTGGACATACCAGAGTTCAAAAGAGGAACAAATGGGTGGTGCACGTCTTACTGGCGCATCTGTGACCAAGACAAGGCAAGTCTTTGTGATGTTTTAAGAGCCACGGTTATCCAGGGTAATGTCAGCATTACCAACCAAAGAAGGACGAAACCCTCCACCAGCATCACGTTAATGACCTGGCCACTATTCTGCAAGAAGGATGGCTTAAAATCCCTCTGACCACTGTGCAGGACGCAGTATATGTCCTTCCCAAGATGAACTGACGCTGTATTGGCCGCAAAAGGAGGCCCTACACCATACTAATAAATGACTGTGGTCTAAAACCAGGTGTTTCAGTTTCATTGTCCAACCCCTGTATATTTGAGCCAGTAACAAGCCTTACATTCAGTCTGCGGTAGGGTTGAGGACAGGGTGGCCACTTTCATAACCCCAAAAAGAATGACACCCCCAAAACGAGGCCCGACGCAAGATACTAAAATGAAATTAAAAATGATAACAGAGTATACAAACACTGAAAGCCAAGCACCTGAATAGGTCTATACTGGAGCTTTCCTTAGTCAATAAGAATTGAGGTGCTAATAGATAATTGTAATTTGGTATTGTCTCCCATCTTTCAAAAGGCTTTTCCCAATAAACACCAAATTATATTTAAAAAATGATAACAGAACTTATATAACACCTAAATGATAATATTACTCACCTAATTGGGTCGAATGGACGACAATCTTGAGTCAGAGCTTACTGATTGACTAGCATTTAGAGGGCTGGTCTGCGGTTAGCCGGTTGGCGAGCAATGTCAATGACCTTGTTAAACCAATGAAATGCAAGGCATGTCTTTTGACACGGACGTGAGCCAATGGCACACATAACATTGTTCGGGAGTGAACATTTTAAATAGCTCGTCGCGTGAAGAGGACTAATAGGCGTCCGTCCAGTTATTGCACCGGACGACCGGGAGTTGAAAAACCGGACGTGTGGCCACTCAAGGACCGGACTTGAATTAAGACGACACTACCGACTAACACCATTTCATGTTTAATCAAAGCCCAACACACAGTCAGGTGTGGTTACGCTTTAGACAACGCCCCTGCAATACTGTTAATGCTCAGTGCAAAACTGACCGTGGCAACACATTTAACCTGAAAACCTGGTCAAACTATGAAATACATCTAACCCTGCGTGCACACCACAAACGATACATGTCGTTCATTTTCAACAAAAGTCGACAACGCTAAGGGGGCGAATTCAATGACGCGTTTATCGTGAACACTGCTCAACTTTATGCAAATGAGGAATGACATGTTTGAATTTCCACCAATCAGAAAACACGTTCTCAAGTTCCCTCAAAACCGCGCCACTGACTTTGGTTCCGTCTGAAGAATAGTTCCTCTCGGAAAAAATAGAGGAGAGACCCGGCACTGCTATGTCCGGATTTCCCGCTCGTATGTGTGCTTATTTATATACTGGGGACCGAGTGATAATAAAGAAATGAGGCTTGGAATATCTTGGGTCCCAGATAAGCTGAAGTAGGTCCTTACATAAATTTAATTACAAGAAATTCTAGTGTGGTTAGCCAGGCTCATTAGGTCAGGGTCATTGTATGCTGTAAAATGTTATATCAAGGTTGTGAACATTTAGTAAGTAAGGTCTACACTGCTGTTGGTTTATTCTGGTTGCTGTTCCTTTAAGGACGTGTTTAGCTGGACACGTCCACCGGCGACTCATCGCCTGCTGCACTGGCACATGCTGAGTGACACCGACTGTATTCGTAATGGCACACTACTCGCTATTCATATACAAAGTCTCCCTAAAAGCAGTATGCAACCAAATCGCAAATCTGTAGTGGACTGAAGATACCCAGATGTGATCTACTCCAGTCAGAGTTTATAATATACAGGGGGAGCTATCTTCATGGTGTACAGCATCCCATCATGCACCGCGGCCTCACCAGCTCTCAGCCTGCTTTAGCCAAAGAAAATGGCGGCGTCTAACACTGGGGGCCCAAATGTAGCCAATGCCAAGCATAAATGTGGGTGTAGTGATTGTAGTGGGGTTATGTTTTCATCCGAATTAGTTAAAATATACTGGTCTGAAAATGAATAAGAGATTATCTTGCTTTAGAGGATCAGGTGTAGAGTAAAATAGCTCAGGGTAGCTAATAGCTAGGCTAAACATATTTCAGGTGACCTGAGCAGCGTTAGCAGCAGCTAGCTCTAAACAGTGGATACAGTAATAGTAGTGTTGACACCACAGCATTGAGGCTATTAAGATATTTAGCTTTTTAGCTTGTTTTTTTTTAGAAAGTGTTGACCAAGGCCCCTCAGTCCAGGTCCGTGTTCGTTTGAGCCTTCAAACGAAGGATCAAGGGAAAAAATCAAGGGACGAGGGACAGGGTTCACAGCTGCTTTATTCACGAAGCTCCAGGGACCTCCACTTACACCAGTGAGAGTTCAAAAAGCATTACATCAATCTTGATATATATATATATATATAGCATAAAGCAACCTTATCCTGAGGTTGTGTGCACCAATCACAAGACCAGAGTCTGTTCTTCGGTTTGTCAGGGACCAATTAAAAACAGATGGTCATTGGTCTCCAAGGCTAAGTCCATGCACTTCGACATACTTGTCTGAAACATCCTGATAATACACAAGATTTATATTAAAGGCCCCCGTTCTGTTCCCTAGCTCCCTCCGACGCCTCTGCCTCAACATCAGGCCGGGGTGATAAGCGCACACATCCCCATGCCCGTTTCGTGACCTTTTGTACTTTGGCCATGTTCCAGCAAGCAAGCTGACAGAGAATACATAGTAATCAGGATTATATGTGCTTTATGCGATTAATATAGTCCTTACATCTGACTCCATCCTAAACCCTTTAAAACAAGAAGTCCATGTTATTAAATTCAGCATAATGCAAACGTTGAAAGTCATTCAGGGTGGCCTGATGTGAAGAAAAGGAAGGAATCAAGGGTCACATGCATGTTTACCCACCACTGGTCATGTCATAGGTTATCTTTCAAAGGGCATGCATGGAAAAGTCCAGGCCAGCAGTGGAAAATAAACCCTTTGCTGTTATTTGCAATACCTGATTTTATAAGCATGTGCAGAGGTAAAGATGGATGTGCCAGATCTTCACAAACTGGTATCTGATCGGAAAGCAGCATAAATCTTAATTTGCTAGAAAATCTTTTAAGCAAGAATTCCATATTACACAGATGTCAAAGGTCATTTAGGGTGGCCTGACGTGAAATAAAAAACAGGAACTAATAGGACCTAGGGCTTCATTATGGGGTCTAACACAAAAATAGCCCCTTCACTTACTATCCAAAATGGCCTGTAAACCTTAGTCTTCAGAGCTTTTAGTCATTGTCAAAATAATAGTTGCACCCAGAAGACTTTTGTCAGATGTCTCGACACAGAGTTGTAGAGGTTCCTAAAGGTGTCCTGCGATAACCCATCCCATGCAGCTTGAATATTCTCACACAGCTCCTGCAGATTTTGAGGTAGGGGTGGAGTAACACCAGACCTTCTGAACATGTGATGGCTGACAACAAACTTCATCTTGGTCCTGACCAAGGTGCCTCCACATTTGGATCTGTTGGTCACCAAAACAAAATGGGACACTGTCACTGAAGATGACCCAATGACATGAGTTACTCCATGACAGTCTGGCACAACACCATTGTAGTCTTTGGTGGTGTTGATGTGGTGTTAAGGACAGTCATCGTAACGGTCTGAATGCATGTAGTTCTGTGTTGTACAGACGTCTGCCGATGGTTGGCTGTTGGGTCAATCAGGTACAGCGATGAGGCCTGTCCCTGCTTAGGGCTCTTGTACAGCCCAGTGTGAAACTTGAAACAATCATGTGTCTGTATGTCAAATAGTGTATATGTATTTTTAATAATTTCTCTCTATCTCTCTCTCTCTCTCTCTCTCTCTCTCTCTCTCTCTCTCTCTCTCTAGTAATAAATTCTTCAACTTTTTACAATTTTGTTTTGTTTTAGGCCTGAACTACAGTGTAACAGCTCATTCATCAAACATTTAAGACATTTTATTGATAACCATGTCATGTGTTAAGTGTCTGTGAGGGAGCTTAAGGAGGGACTTAGCCCTTCAGACATCGGGTTCCCATTAACAACACTGTGAACAAGCAGAGCATTCCATAACAACCCCCCAGACCCCTCCCCACCAACCACACACACATCCCCCCCCGGAATGACTGGATTCATTTCACAGCAATCGGCTGAATCTTAGATCGTATCCTGTCTAGCTGAATTCCCTTAGAAATTCCTACAGCTGCTCCTTTACGAAACAAGAGAAGAACAGTCACATGACACGCTCTAACTTCCCACCTTACGTCAGTCTGCGTCGTTTCGATCCCCACGTGTATTCCGGCAAGAGCAGTCGCAGCGCGGGGGGCGGGGCTTGTCCGAATACGGGTGGAGGAACAGAAAGGCATTCAGAGTGGAAAATCACTGAGAGGAGCTGCGGCGGTGGAGTTCACTGTTCTTCTCGAAATACCGGGTTATCACTGCGCTTCTGGTGCTTTGGGCACATCAAACATTGTTTGTGATAATGAGGTCATTTTTTTCCTCCCAAATAAGTTGGAAAGTAAACTCATACTGTAGTCACATGCACGTTTACCCAGCCCTGGTCATTTATTATAGGCCCTGTCTTTCAAAGGACATGCATGGAAAAGTCCAGGCTAGCGGTGGAAAAACCCACTGTCCTGTTATTTGTAATATTGGAATTAATTAGCATGGTGGGATTTGTCTCGCTAAAATAATCTAATGAGTGTTTAGTACTTTTGCACTGTATTCAAAGTAGACCTTAGATTGTTTTTTATTACCCTGGGATAAAAATTATTATTTACATACAATGCGAAATCTCTAGTATGTGGAGCAACGAGTAAGAAGACAGAAACTATTGTCGGACCCTCTTGAGGTAGAAAGCAGTACTAGGAAACATGAGGGCTAGTCGGTTAGCATCCAGTGCTCTGTAAAGTGGTTGCCCCCTTCCCCATCAGGGGGTACATATATATATGTACATACACACTACTATAGATTAGATACAACACAGACAGTCAGGTTTATTTTGTTTATTTATTTATTGTACAAAACAACATGAGCTGCTTTCCATTTATAACCTTATAATCTTGTGTATGATATAAAAATAAACAGTCTGTACACATAAACATTTTTTTTTTTTACAAAAAAATATAAAACATATATTACAAGCTTTTGGCTTCAGAGAGACATCTCTCAGTAAGATATGACAAGAGAATAGCTAAAGTTCTGTTGACCCTAACCCTACGTTCACACTTGCAGGTGACAGGTTCGTCTCTTGTGGGTATGTTCACGGCAGCTCGTGTTGGCACGTATGGGTGTTTACAAGGTCCAGGAGGAAAGCTAGCTGGCACATATTATTATTAAGGAATGGATTTGTATGGAAAAACTAACTACGTGCATTCATAGCTAGCTTCGTTGGGCCGTTAGCATGCTGCCTAACCGAGCTAGCTATCGAGTAATGGAGCTGGGAACATCGGACTCTCATGTATTACGTTTGGTCCGACCAATTTGTTGGAGACAATTGTTTACAAAGTCGCTTCACTGCATTCTCATACATACAAAGCTATAGCATACCAGTCACATGACCAGTTACCTCACATTTACCTCAGAGCTGTTATTACTGTATCCACTGTTTAGAGCTAGCTGCTGCTAACGCTGCTCAGTTCACCTGAGATACGGTTAGCCTAGCTGTTAGCTACTCTCGGCTATTTCACTCTAAATCTTCAGAACTATATATTTAACATTTTGAGGCTCATTCTGATGAAAACAATTACTACACCCACATTTATACTCTGAGTCGACTGTGTTTTGCTCCCCAGTGTTACCCGCCGCCATTTTCTCTGGCTGAAGCAGGCTGAAAGCTATTGAGGCCATGGTGCATGATGGGATGCAGTACACCATGAAGATGGTGTTCCCCCTGTATACTAGAACCTCTGACTGGAGTAGAACACCATCCTGGTATCTTCAGTGCACTACAGAGTCACATACTGCAGACTACATACTACTTTTAGGCATTTGTCACTTCTCGCTGTATCACAGAGTTGCTTGTCGCTAATTCGTGGCTACAAATCGAGCACTCTCAGTAGGAAATGACTGGTTGCTTGTTGCTTTGCTGCCTGCTAGTGTGAAATTAGGGTGAGACTTTTTTTTACAGCATGGCAGTAAAAGACATATTTTTCATTTTCAGCTTTGCTTTTAAGCTGCATGTTAAACCTTGATATCCACCACAGAGATTGGAATAATGTATTTACAGTGTGTTAATGCATTACTTCATGTTAGTTAGTCCTTAATGTAAGGTGTTACCACAGGTTCTTCAGAGAAGCACAGCCATTGTATCTGTGGATTGACGCCAAAGATCCCATTTTTAGCACCTTTATTTACAAAGGTGTACAACAGGAGATCTTCTGTGCCTGAAACTCATTACAAGTAGTGTGAATGACCTCCTGCTTGTAAGTAGAAGGACCCAATAATCTTGTAAACTGGTATTTCAGCTCCCTCTCTTTCCAAAATTCCTTTTGTCTGGCCTTCATTACAGAGGTCATGCTGGTGCCTGCCCAGCATACCGTGACTTCTCGGAAAGTATCCAAGCTATTTTTGAGCTTCAGTAAACCGTTTTAGCAAGTTGTGCAATTAACAGTGCACAATAAGATAACACCTATTCTTCCTTTTGACCGCTACATAGAATTAGAATACTCCACACGAAGTCCTAAATGTGTAATACATTTTTGGGAGGACATCCCCTCCAAATAATGCTATAGTTCTATGTTTTACCAAAACCTGCAGAATCTCTGACAGATCTCAGCAGCAGTTTGTTGAGTTTTGCTTGACTTCTGACCCCTCTGGGTAGGAAAAGTCCCATCATGCACGTGGAGGCATATGGTAGCCGACAGCCTCTTTCCTCTGGCTGGTAAAAGTTGATGCTGGGTTTCTGGGGGAATCCCAGTGCTGGGACCTCATCTGATGCTGTAATGAATGTAAGGAGTTCTTCAAAACGTAGCTCAGTTTCTTTATCTGTGGAGAAATCAGGAAAAGTACGGTTCACATTTCAGATCATTTTTATTTCATATGGTTCTGTTTACATGGCATTTGGCCATTTGGCCAACATGTAAACCTCTCTTTATCCTGTACTATCACACAGGTTGTTTTTGTTACTGTGCTTTTAAGAATCATGTAAGCTCAGCAGACAAAAGTCACCTTGCATGTTTAAGGTGGCAGTAACTTTAGGCTCCTGCCAATGGCACTACATAAGGAAGATGGGGCTATAAATCCCTGTGAGGTGTGAGTGACAGGATTCATAGATTGAAAAGAGGTGCTACAGTGCCTTGAATGTCTGGTTCCATGTGTGGAAAACGGCTCCAAAGCAGATGTTAATGATTGGTTAAAAGGAGGGACTACATTTAGGTGTTTCAAAGACCATAGTGTGAAGGAAGTAGCTGAATCTGCAGGTATGTGGAAGCATACAGTCATATGGGTCTACTAGCAGTGGCTAAAATCCCAGTCTACAGGAAATTCTTCCTGGGAATTGTGCCAGAGAACCCATCCATCAAATCTGACCCAACTGCACTTCTTTGATGTAAGTAACTGAACACTGATGTGGCCTACATCCAGAAACTTGTCCAGTCTATGCCAAATTGAATCACAGCTGTTAGTTGGGCTCATGGAAGTATTACGTGCTATTAGGTGCGTTTCAGTCACAGGTCATTCATTTTTTTGTCTGATGATCTCATGTAAATGACTCTGATCAGCTGGCCTGAATTGTGGCTCATTTCAAAAGCAATTCAGTTTGAAACACTCTTTATAACTTTAGTGTGGGGGGCTGTTTTTGTAGCTCAGTCAACAATTTGTAATCAATGGTTTACATGCTAAGATTGATGGCAGACCTTGGTTCATTGTGTGTTGTGTTTAAACTCCCAACCACTAGATAGCAGTGTTGTGGTGTATTTTTAGTTATTTCATATAAGGACTCTCAAATAGTTTTTACCATCTCAAAATATGCTGAATATGGATGTTAGGTGATTAATAGCCCAAATGTACCAGAACTTCACTAATTTCTCAAGGACATTTTGTCAATTTTCTTATTTCCCAGTTATTTTCCAAGACCGGAAAACTAGACTATAATCTTCCAAGTTGTCCAGATTGTGTAGGAACACAGACAGTTTATGTTTTCTCATAACATAAACCAATTCACATTCCTGTAATCATAGCCTTGTTATAATCTTGTCTTGTTTTTTTTAAACTGTTGATCAGTCTCCCTCCCCAAGTAAATTAGATGTACAAAGATCCAGCATATCTCCAAAAACATGATGCTCACCCTCAATCATCTTCAGAACCAGCTCCCAGCAGTAGATGGTTTCCTCTTCCTCCAGTCTCTTTTTGGTCCCTTCCCCGCTCCAGTTGATTTGGAAGAGAGCCCTGAATGATACTCTAGATAAGGGCTCATCCATGTTGATAAAAATGGGCAGGAAATCGATCCAGTTTTCTTTCACCATGTCCCAGAGTCTTCCACACGAGTTCAGGCCTTCAGTGAACTGATTGATCATATTCGACACCCTGAGGATTGAGAAGGGTGAAGAGATGATACTCCACAGAGTGAATAAGATTAAGATCATACTGACCATACTGACTCATACTGATGAGCTACAAGGTTTCATTCCCAGCCCAACCACAAACCATGTTCTAGAAACAGATGCTTCTGAAGACCAGATTAGCTGGATTAAACCAGCAGTTACGACTGAAACTAAACCGGCAGTCCACTAGTGGGTGCACTGCATGGCACTTTTGTGTGTGACTTATTTAGGAAAGGCCATTTAGTTTTGTTCGCTACTTTGCAGTCTAAAGGTCTACAGGCCTTGTCATTGTGGTCCTCCTTGGGAAAGACTCCTAGCATTATATTTGTTAATGTATATGGTTTAAATTAGATTTCCTTTGTGTTCAGGTTGGCCTTTTTTAAATACCCCACCAAAATGTATGTGCTCGTCCATGGTGGCCTATCCTAAACACATATCCACATTAACTATTAGGTGCCTTTCTGAGATACAAGGAAAGTTAGCCAAATTCTGAGATATACAGGATACAAAAGATAATGAGATATACAATAGATAGTCTGAATCTGCTTCAGCTCAACTAATGTTACTAGTCTAGTAATTCGTGTTTGTGAAGAGTTAGTTAATTAAGACAATGAGATAAATTCAATAAATGACGCTGAAAGTGTTTTTCCCATTAAATCTATATATATAGAGTGTAAAATGAGCTTGACTGATATTTATTGTTCCTTTTTAGGACGCTTCTTATGTGCTATATCTGGATTTTTTAATAGGCCCTAAACGGCATGGCCCATCTTCCCTGGCATGGCTTTAGACGGCTGCAGTAGTCTTTCTTTCCTTTTTCCTCTGACCATGACAGTGCACTCTAGTAGGGTTTATACATCTTATGATTCTTAATAATCAAAAGGTATTACATTAGAATGAGCATTTACTTTTATAACTTTTAATTAAAAAAAAAAAAATCATAACATCAACAAATATAAAATGCTACAAATCCAAATGCTAAACACCAGGCTCTACAGCTGAGTTTGAAAAGGATTCAAGAGACTTCTGGACATACCTCAGATAAATATAGTGTCTCACAACGTAGGAGTAAACATTTGGAATGTCTTGAATGGAAAGTTTGGGGCTATAAATTCCTGGAAAACCACATTCACAGATCCAGTCTCCCAGGTCTCTTCGAAGAGCATTAAGGTGTGCAGATGTCCTACAAGACAAAATCTGAGGATTGGCAGTTCAGGTTAGATATAGGAAGATGTAAGAAGACACTGCTGAAAAGATGAATGGGAACAAGATGAATAACAACAAGATAGGATGAGACAGATTAACAGGCACGTAGGTAAACAAGCAACAGGCCAGTCCTTACCTTCTGTACTTTTCCTTGGACATCGGGATCCGGTATAAGGCGCCAGTCAAACTCCATCAACTGCATCTCTTGACCACACATCAGCTGGTAAAGACAAGGGTCCAGAGCTTTAAGGCCTGGACCACCATGAACAATGGACCAAGCTACAAGTTTTCCAGCTTGCTCATACTTGCGCTGCTGCAAGGCACTCTGGTCATAGGTGAAGAACAAGTGTCCAGGATTGCCTTCAAAGATTCCCAGACTGCTTTGTACCTTCATCATCAGGAGCCTGGAATGAATGGAGACGGGAAGACAGGAAAAGTTCAGAATGTCTATTAATCTGCAATAAGTCAGCAGATTATTTCTAGAAGCATTTAGAGTTGAACGTGAAGTACCTGAAAAACTCCCTTCTTGGACCTCCACTGTCAAAAGCCATCTCGCCAACAAACTCAATATGAGGAGTTTTAGTCCAGGAGAAGTTGCTGTTGGACAGAGCATCAAGGGCACTCCTGAGCAGTCTTTTCCGACAGACCACCACATGGGCCTCAGAAAGGCTGAGGTACTGCTGTCGAAACTCTCTCAGCAAAGACGTGACATCCATCTCCTCCTAATGGCGACAATGAAAGTTCAGAGGAACATGCCTGGACTTCGCAAACTATAGGACATTAAAGACTAGAACTATGGAAATAGAAGACAATGTGCTTCTTATTTAGTCCATGTTATTAAGGCAGGAGCTCAGCTATCATTAGAGGAGATAGAAGCCAATAATTCTCCACACGGTTACCATTGAGGGCTGGCGGGTTCTTTTCAAGTCTTTGAAATCTTTGTTGGTTGTGGTCTGGCTGTGCCTGGTTTGGTCAGGTTCTTGCGTAGATATTGGTTGAGTAATGTGAGATGGAGCAGTTCTTGTTTGCCATGGTGATTCTTCCCTGGAAAGTCTTCTAGTATCTGAGCATGAAAAAAATGACACACATGCCATTAGATGTTATGTTACATCTCGGAGAGGGGTGTTGTAATTTCTTCTTTCAGTGTCAATTGAATAGAGGAGACCACTCTGTATATGATGTTAGTTAACTGAGCTCTGGTTCCAGCATGCAATGCAGAGAGAAGTCCAGAGATAAGTCTAAGAAAACAGTCCCAAGCAATTCCCAGATATACCACTACTGATAACACTTAGACCCTGACGTAAATGCCTCAGTGACGTGAAATGCAGGTTGTGTTCCGGGTTAGCAACTGTCCCGTAACATACGATATGGCTTACAAATAGAAGTCACAAGAAAATATACAACACTGGCATTTGTAGATTTCATTTAAGCCTAAAACCATATAAAACTATCAAAATCCTGAGGGGTACATCTTTCAGAGAAAACCACTGTTAGCACAACATCAACCTGATGGTAGATACTTGGTGTGGAGAAAGCCTAGAGAAGAAAGTAAGACCATTCTGTTTTACAAAGTATTGCAATACTCTATTTTTGATAAATCGCCCACCAATGTCCATAACACAGCTCAATTAGTTCAAACTAGTAACCCTAGCAACCTTCTTCCGGGTTCCTGAATCAGGTCAACGACGCAATAAATATCTAGCCAGGAGCATCTCCGAAACTGACCACTGGTGAAGCGCTAGATGCTAACCAGCATCGGTATAACCTTCAGTCTGGTGTTTCTAATAACATAGAGAGTGTTATGTCTGAGCATCAGTACCAAACCCGGCACAACCACATTCCCATCTGAAAGTTCATTACCGAGAAGGTTTTTGTTGAGTCCTTGCTCTTTTACTTTTGTTTCACCATTGCTCAACTGGCGTGGATCCGATGGAGGATTGGGGCACGATGTCCGAGCTCCTTTTCGGGAACCTGGAGTGCAAAAAAAGACAAAAATAAAGATGACCTGTGTTCCCAGTCATTCCTTTACACAGTTAATAGAATTCAGGAACTTACCCAGGAGACGCACGGCGTTGGTGCTCCCGTACAGGTCCAGGAATGCATAAAGGGTTTCGTTTAGGTTAACTAGTCCTTTTACTTTCATGTAATAGGTCTTCCCGTCTGGTCCCTGAATTAGCACGTATTCGGCATGGTTTATCCAAAACTGGATGTGCGCTCCAGCCCTGCACACTTCCCCAGGAACAGGCACCACACAGTACCCGGGAGTCTCCTTCAGGTCCGGTATAGAGGTTGATGGGAGCAGGTTGGCATTGGGACGGTGGTTGGTGAAACCGATGCGGAGAGCTCCGTCCCACGATGAAGATGTGCTCTGAATACAAACGGAGAGCTTTTCCTTCACTTTTACCGAACGGCTGATGTAGACCAGGCCATGCTGGAAGCACGAGGCATCTCTCGAGGCGATATGTCCACCCTGGCAAATGGTCACACGTTGACCTTTCACATCTGGATGGAAAGTCATCGGCCCCAGGCAGTTACTCTTACAACCGCGATCATGCTTTTCTGGAAATGAGAGGACGGGGGAGTCAGTAGGAAAGGGGTGTGCTGACTCAGTTAAGATGTAGAAGCTGAGACTGATTAAATTAATTACTGCGATATTTTCAGAATGAAACTAGAATTAAAACTAGAGTTGTTCTTTCCGAGTACTGGAATGTTTTTCTCTGTTAGCAAAGATTCCAGCTGCTGAGAAGATTCCAGCATTACTGGTAGCTGGTTTCAGCTGATCTTAGCTGGACTTGGTCATGGTCTAGGTCAGTCTTTGCCAACACTGGTCCTGGAGGACCCCCTGCCTTGCCCCAACATTTTAAGCAATGTTCAGACTGCAGGTACATCAGTTTTGCTTCTCAAATCAGACGACTGTCCACACTCTTACTAGCCAGTGATCAGATTGGATTTGGGTGCCTGGCATCACCAACCTATCTGCATGGATTGCTGTGGTAATGATGTAGGCACCATGTAACCTAGCACCTCTGTCACTCTGGATATGACATTGTTATTGTTAGTCACATTATGAGTGATACTTAACAATTTGAAATCCCATTTTAGCATCCAGAGCATAGGTGCCCAATCCTGGGAATCTAATACCCTGGAAAGTCCAGATCCAACACACCTGCCTTAAGTATTCTGATCCTCCCTGAAGGCCTTCATTACCTGGATCAAGAGTGTTAGATTAAAATCTGATTGGAATTTCAAACCAAGTCGGATTTCTTGCTGTCCAGACTGTCCAGATTGGGCTGGCAGTGCTGCCCTGCTCCCATCACATTGGAAGCCTTTCCCGAGTGGCACGAAAACAAACAAAAAATAATAAAAATAACTAAATAAATATATGCGCTGGGTTGGGGGTCCTCCCAGGCCAGAGTTGGGGACCACTGTTCTGGATGGTTAATTAGTTGGACATCCAGCCAGACCAGACGAAAACATGCCAAAGCCAGTCAACCAGCTTGTAAAACTGGTAGATCAACATTGGGTATGTTTACTTTTAAATTAGCTGGTCCACTGGTCTACCGCCTTGGCAAAGCAGCTCACAAATGCCATGCTTCACAAAACCATTAACTCAACCAAAAACATCCCCTATGCTGGCCATACAGCTAAACTGGTCTACCAGTTTGCCCAGTTTAAGCTGTTGTTAAACATGGACTTAAAATTGCATTAAAGACACACAACATTGTAAACATGAATCATACAGATAGCCTGTGCGTCTGGTTATACCTGTAGTCATGGACTAACTTAGAATTAGATCTGAATTTTAGTCTTGAATTTTTGTAACGTCAGTTACTGTATCATTACCTGCAGATTCCAAGGCAGATTAAGGTGAGCACACGCATTACAGACAGCCTAGTGCTTTCTAGCAGTTGCAAACTTAAAAAAAAAAAGTCTTAGTCTTTAAGGCAGTATTAACTTAGTGATTTAAGGTGTCATTCAAGTAATTTAAGGTGGAATGGGAACATCTGGACAAGAAGAGTAAGAAGCTTTGTTAAGACACAGTGTACTCACTCATGGTTCCTCTTTCTTCACCATACAAACGAGGCAATGTGCTGTACAAAGAGACAGCTGTAGAGAATTACGAGCTTCCACGGCTTGGTTTTTCCCTCAAGCATGCAACACAATCTCACCATCTTCGTCTGGCAAAATCCTTATTACCGCTGTCAGGAAGACAAACTCGAGTGGGCGGGTCTACCAGGTAGGTGGGGAAACACAGCAGCAAAAAGTCCCAGGTACTTGAAATACCTATTCAAGGTCAAATGCCTAGGCCGTTCTAAGCGTATAGTCTTACTGAGATCATTATATGCTGAACGGTTGACTCACTGTCAACACTAGAGCACTAAAAAGCTGTTCCTAAAAAAAGTAGGATCGACTGATGGAGCATACCACTCCTTTTTTTCCACAGTGTCGATTCAGACATGTCTAGACATGCTCCTGATATGTTCTAGAGGCAAAGGTTCTCTGAGATCCTGTAATTAGTGCTTTTGAAGCACCAACATAGGAAGGCATGATGAGGGATTCATCTTACTGTGGTTAACAGTGCACCTGTACTGTATGGGGATAGCCACACCTCTCACCACTCCTCCATTCACTGGGCTTCATGGAAATGGCTGTTTTCACTGGAAAGAGAAAGCCTAGCTCTGACTATGGAAGCCATGTAATCATGTGTACGAAAGACACGTGACCTACTGAGACAAAAACACACTGTCCCTATGTGTTGCAATTTGTCGTGGCAGATGAACTCTGCGTAGAGGTGCGTGGTCTGCCAGCTCAAGCTGCGTTCATGGCAGCGTCCAGGTTTTATACGTTGATGGGAAGGATGTCCACCGAAGGAAGAAGAGAGAGAGTGCAAGATCCCAGGAGAGCCAACCTCTCTCTGGAAGAGTCCGAAGCGCAATCTGCAAGGCCCCAATGTTTCCCGCCGTTGCTCCAGCCGCCATTTCCGGCTGAGCCCACAGTTTATAAGACCCCAGTGATTGCCGCCCCCATGTGGTCTAATGTGATAATCAGTATCTGCCCCTAGCCAATAACTTTCCCTAACATCTTACTCTGATTTCTTTCAGGGATTTCAGTCTGCGCATGTCCACAAATAGCCCACATCAAAATTTATGTTTTCTATTGTATTATAAAGGCAGCAAGCCACTCGAAGTTTCTTTCTGGGTAAAACCACTGTAATGCACAGGCTATTTTGGTTTTGCCAGTGGTGGCACATGGCGTGATGAAACAAGTTTGTGTTCATCTTTTACATGCCATGATTGGGTATGAAGGGTTTTGGTTTCATTTTGACTGTAAACAACAAACAGGCATTGACCTATCCATCACAATACATATGGCATCTCTAAGACAAGTTCAACAACTTGGGCATGTTGGGTAATTGCTTTCTGATAAACCCTTCAACTTCACAAAGAACACTGGGTTGCGTTGGTGGCCCGGCATCTGGGTGTGGAGGTGTTTGTTTATCTGCACCTGCACATGCAGTCAGCAGAGGTTTTAATGGCCAACTGCACCTTAATGACTGCAGTATCGCCGTGTGCCATTTTAGCAGACATGCTACGCTGAACACAATAACACGTTTTTCTCAAAAAAATAGACATGAGCTGAACACAACGACACCATTTTCAGCACAGAGGTCTTTAAGTTCTTTAGTTTTACAGCGGCAGCTTTGAAGCTAATATAGCTAACAGGTAAACGTAGTGTATTAATGCTAACCAGCATTGGTGCAAACCGCATGGCAAAATTTTTACACGCCTGCCCCAAACCATGTTGGGTTCGCAGTTGACCTCAAAGCGACTTGCATATGTGTTTTCTGACCCTGCACTATGTGTTAAGTATGGAAGTGAACAAAAGTATGTTACACAGCTAATAACATCCAACATCAAACTCATCATGCCTGACATGTAAGGGGAAAACAGTGGCTGGTCAACTTGACTTTGTCAAAATCTCTTTAATCTTAACTTTGTGCAAGACTAGACCTGTACACGCACAAGTGGTGCTGCGGAACAGGTTTTCTTATCATTCAGGGCTTACAAAAAGCTTTTTATCTAGAATCTAAAGTTTTCTGTATGTGGACGTTTCCAACAAAATGGGAGGTGCTTAGTTGCAAACTGCGTTTGCAGTTTCTCTTACAGTGCTTGAGAATGTATTTTAACTGTGGATATGTCTATGTAGAGGAGTATAAAGCATCTAAAGCCAATCTGCTTTTGAAATGCCAAAAATGAAATCATGAATTAACTGGAATTTTGGTGGGGGGGTCTCAAACCTCTTAATTAACCTCCTGGACCCTACAAAAGTCTGAAAAGCAAGATTTTTGTCGATGTGTTCCTGAAAATAAATGTATTATGTCATCAAGTGGTCATTTTAGGAAATATAGACAGATATATATATATATATATATTATTTTATTATTATTTTTTTTTCAGCGAAAGGTCAAGCTCATTAGCTCCTTCACCAGAGAATTCAGGGACCTTCTGTCTTCAGTCTTCTAAACTACGAAGGTGCTGTTGCAAACTGGTTCATCTAGTTGGTCCTTCATAGTCTAGCAACTGTACCTATGCCTAGGAAAAAGACATGACATAATGGTAAATCTGAAAAACCTGCCCAAGCTAGCTCATCAACTGTCATTTCTTAAACTGAAGACTGAAGTTCTGCCAGAAAGACTCGAAAGGCAAAAGTGATGGAAAGCGTCTACCACTGGAATTAGTCTTTGGCATAGGCCTCGTCCTAGGCCCGGGTCTTGAAGCACTCTGACACTCACTAATTGTGCCGTCTCTGGACAACAAGACGGAGACCAAACTTGGCCAGAGGAACAAATAAATGAGTGGTGTAGCATTAGAGTCTTGCTCTAAAGCTTCTATATATAAGGGGAAGTGTGGAAGACCTTCCAAACTAGAAAAATGCATTTTCAGAAAAAACATATGTAGCGGCTACTGAAGCTAGCATCAGTCCTACTACAGCAAGCCATCCAACACTGTACATCCCCCAACTTCCATGCCCCAAATACCTTAAGGGTAAAAAAAGTAGGAAAAACTGATGGATCATACCACCCCTTTTTTCCATAGTGTCGATTCAGACATGTCTAGACATGCATCATGCACCTGATATGTTCTAGAGGCAAAGGTTTTCTGAGATTCTGTAATTGGTGCTTTTTATACACCAACATAGGAAGGCATGATGAGAGATTCATCTTACTGTGGCTAACAGTGCACCTGTACTGTATGGGGAGGCACACCTCTCACCACTCCTCCATTCACTGGGTTTCATGGAAATGGCTGTCTTCACTGGAAAGAGAAAGCCTAGCTCTGACAATGGAAGCCATGTAATCTGTGTACGAAAGACACGTGACCTACAGGCAGTACTTCGATCATTATCTGGATGCTAAGCTCTGCGACACTGAGATTTAAATATGGATGTACATACAATCTGTGTTTACATGCACTTAATTATCCGAACATAATAAGACCTCTGCTGTTACCTGTTTATTGGTTTCAAGTGACCACAGCAGACACTGATTCCTTACATCTGATTAAGACCTAAATATCCAATTATGAAAATGTACCTATGCCCAGGAAACCTTTAAACCCACTCTAGCTCATCAGCTGTTAGTCATTTCTCAAACTGAATACAAAAGAGGAGATGTGTCAGTTCTGCCAGAAAGACTCGAAAGGCAAAAGTGATGGGAAGCGATATTTTACTCCTCAATGAGGTGTACTGTTGGAAGGAGTAATTGGCATAGGCCTCGTCCTAGGCCCGGGTCTTGAAGCACTCTGGCCCTCACTGATTGTGCCGTCTCTGGACAACAAGACGGAGACCAAACTTGGCCAGAGGAACAAATAAATGAGTGGTGTAGCATTAGAGTCTTGCTCTAAAGCTTCTATATATAAGGCCCAGGTCAGAACAAACTTAGCTAGAGAGAGAGAACAAGTGGTGTAGCATTAGAGTCTTGCTCTAAAGCTTTCATATCTCCGGGGAAGTGTGGAAGACCTTCCAAACTAGAAAAAAAGCATTTTCAGAAAAAAACATATGTAGCAGCTACTGAAGCTAGCATCAGTCCTGCTACAGCAAGCAATCCAACACTGGAGAGCCCCCCAACCGCCATACCCCAAATACCCTGAGAGTATTTCGCACCCAACCATGCGTGAAGTTGCTTCTATTTCCAATCTAACGTTATAAATGAGATCTTCATCTCAAGTTTTTCATGACAAACTTCCACCACCATATCAACATCCCATTTCCTTCTGGTTCCTCAGCCCTTTTTAGTCCTACACTGTTCATCATATCCGGTTTAGCCTTCTAGCTTAAGCAGGAGCCACCCAGAACCCAAGCTCTCTTCTCTCCTAGAGTCACACCGTCTCTTTTTGTATATTTTAGTCACAGTTTGAAGGTATACATAACTCTAGCACAGTAAGGTCTGGGAAGGAGCATTGAAAACAAGGTTATCCTGTGTTTTTGTAATTTTGCTATGAATATGAACTCATAATTAGGCCTTACTACAGTTTAAGTGCACACTGCTCAATATCTAAATGGAGACACTACTGTTTATCACATGCACTGTTAATATCATTGACAACTGTCGCCCCCTTCAGGCAAAATGTGTTGACCAGCTTGCATTTACAGTCAGTGCTATGCTCTTTTTTATGGATGTGCTTACTGTCCAGTCTGTTAGATACACTATTATGTACCTCCACTCTCTGGCCATTTCGGAGCTCCTTTTCTGTTATAAATGGTGTTTCCACTCTGTAGACTCCAATCCAGCACTGTGAGAGCGTGTTAATGAGTGTATTAGTTGTATCAGCCCAGGAGTGGGTCTGAGAACTACTCAATTAATCATTGGTCAGTTTCTGTCTGGGTGGTGGATCATTCTCAACACTGCAGTGATAATAACATGGTAATGACATAGTAGTGTGTGGGCCCCGGTGTATTAGGCAGAGCAGGTGGCTGAAGTTTTTGTTTGTGTCACTGCTAGACTAAGTGTGGACTTTACTGGTCTAGTGAATAGATACAAAGAGACATTGAAAAAGCCCGTTCTTATGTACACACTACAATACACAATTACGTCCATGCAAATCATTCAGGGTTGCATTTTTACAGCAAGATTACATCAGCCATCTAGTGGTTAGTGTGATTAAAATATTCCTGCCCTGCAGAATTTTTGCAGCTGAATACCCAAGGGAATATTTATTTAGGTTGAATGGTATGTAAATTGAGATCATTTATTCATTAAGTTGGGTATGATCAATAAACGCATGGAAATTGTAACATCTGCTTTGTAATGGATGGAATATAAAACAGCCCAAACCAAAGATGAGCATAAATCCACATGGATTCCTGGTGCTGTACAGGTTCATGATGAGAAAGAGTGGGGAAGATGCCCTTCAATAAGACTAGTTGCCCCTTATGATTATAGTGTTTTGATGATGATACATGTTTTGCCAACGCTCTGTAGGTCACTGTAGTGTCTCAGCCATAATCTGTTTGGCAGCTGACCAGTTTAGCTTGTTTTCTTTGTGTTGCAAAAAGGCAAAGTGATCATCCAGTCAAAGACTAGCAAATCATAGACTAACCGGTCACAGACTGACCAGTCACAGACTAACCAGCCACAGACTAACCAGTCACAGGCTAACCAGTCACAGACTGACCAGTCATAGGCTAACCAGTCTTTTGAAGGCCCTGCCAATCCCTGATGATGTCTCAAGGTCAGTCCTGGAAGGTGATTGAAACCGTAATTAATTACAGACTAACTAATCACAGGCTAATCAGTCACAGACTAACCAAAGTAAGACTAATGCATTATAAGCAAACTAATTAGAGGCTAACCAGTCATACATAAGCCAAACTAAGTCTTATCAATAATAAAATAACAGATTACAGGACAGTCAATCACATATTAACCAATCGCATACTAAACAATCACAGATTAACCAGTCACAGACTAAACAATCACATATTAACCAATCGCATACTAAACAATCACAGATTAACCAGTCACAGACTAAACAATCACAGATCAACCAATCACAGACTAAACAATCACAGATTAACCAGTCACAGACTAAACAATCACAGATTAACCAGTCACAGACTGAACAATTACAGATTAACCAGTCACAGACTAAACAATCACAGATTAACCAGTCACAGACTGAACAATCACAGATTAACCAGTCACATACTAAACAATCACATATTAACCAGTCACAGACTAAACAATCACATATTAACCAATCGCATACTAAACAATCACAGATTAACCAGTCACAGACTAAACAATCACAGATTAACCAGTCACATACTAAACAATCACAGATTAACCAGTCACAGACTAAACAATCACAGATTAACCAGTCACATACTAAACAATCACAGATTAACCAGTCATAGACTAAACAATCACAGATTAACCAATCACATACTAAACAATTACAGATTAACCAGTCACAGACTAAACAATCACAGATTAACCAGTCACATACTAAACAATCACAGATTAACCAGTCACAGACTAAACAATCACAGATTAACCAGTCACAGACTAAACAATCACAGATTAACCAATTACATACTAAACAATTACAGATTAACCAGTCACAGACTAAACAATCACATATTAACCAATCGCATACTAAACAATCACAGATTAACCAGTCACAGACTAAACAATCACAGATTAACCAGTCACATACTAAACAATCACAGATTAACCAGTCACAGACTAAACAATCACAGATTAACCAGTCACATACTAAACAATCACAGATTAACCAGTCATAGACTAAACAATCACAGATTAACCAGTCACAGACTAAACAATTACAGATTAATCAGTCACAGACTACACAATCATAGATTTACCAGTCATAGGATAACCAATTACAGACTAACCAATTAAACAATAGTCTAAGCCTAAACTAATCAAACACAGGCTAACAAATCAAAGGCTAACCAACTCCCAGCTATATAATCATAGGCTAACAAATCAAAGGCTAGTCATACATAACTAACTAATTAACAGTACCCAAAGACATTACAAGTTACTTAATCACAGGCTAAACAAAAATTACACCTGGAGTTTCCCAGATAACAACTGACTCTGAAACAAGAGACTGAACAATCTAAATGTGTTACGCAGAATTTATGCTTGCATACAGGGAACCTTAGGGAATTGATTTTTGAAGGCCCTGCCAATCCCTGATGTCTCAAGGTCAGTCCTGGAAGGTGATTGAAACCGTTCTAAGATTCTTCACCTAAAAACCTAAAGACTAAACAGACAGTAGTGTTCCTGGTTGACGACATAAGAAAAAATGAAAAATGAGTTCATGTTTATTTTCAATTGGACACTCATTAGACCATCAGTAGGATTTACATGTTGATTGATCAATAGGCAATCTGGCCTGCCTTGACCTGGATTCCCCTAAAATGACATCTTGCCACATCTGCTTTTATTTTGGTAACAAAAGATTTAGAAGAATAGCATAACGACTAAACAGAAAACTTCACAGAGTGTCTTGTACTGCTCTAGCGTTGTAAGGATTAACAAACTGAGTTTGATGCTCGCTGAGCTAAAAGCAAAGATGAGCTTATTGTAGGGTTCGCAACTTTTAGAAATGAAAGTAAAGGACAGGGTGGGGAGTTCATGTGTGAGTGACAGACGTGTATTGGACACTCATTGAAATACGGAACAAATCACGTCCCGTATATGAGCTGAGTTTGGGGGGCGGAGATGGTGGAGAGAGAGATTATGATCATTCGTGTATGTGTTACAGATACGCATGTCGGACATTTATGGAAATACGGAACAAAAATCGTGTCCCATATTGGTTTAATACGGGATGCAACATTTAATTGCCAAATAAAGGACTACTCCGTATTTTACGGGACGGGTGGCAACCCTAGTTTATTGTACAGGTTAGCGGTGAAGCTCAACTGCATGCTTTAGGGCAAACATAACCAAAGGGCAAAGACAAAGTCAGAAACCAGAGGGACAAGCAGAAGCAAATGCAAAGGGACAAACCAGAACAAAAAAAGTCAAAACCAGTACAGCAAACAGGATAAACAACAGAGAGCACACCTAGTGTGTAACATAGTGACAGTATTAACCAGGGATCTATAAGCAGAAAGGCTGAATACAGACAGGTGTGAGTGGTTATAACTGAGGGGGTGATGATCTGGAAACGAGAGGTGATTGAGAAATGGCAGACATGTGATGGTGATGTCATTGGGTGGTGGGTTTATGGGTGTCCAGGAGTGAGGAGGTGGAAGGAGAACCCGGAGACATTACAAGCGTGATGTTATAGTGCCATAGCTTGCTGTGTGATCAGTCAGATTGGGACAGTGCGAAACCGCAGTCTTGGCCTGTGACGTGAGTTGGACTGTCCTGATGTGAAACAGGTTTGCTTTACCACATGCTAATTCCTTTATTTAAATTGGGTGACATATGAAGACCTGTGCAACAAACCACATGTTTACACACTCATTGCTGGCTTCCTCAAATTCATTTCCTGATTACTTTACCTCAGAAAGTGTCCCTGCCAACTCTAGCGGACCTTTGTTTTTGGGGTTTGGCACGCTGTAACTGACTGAACACGCTTTGCTATGTTGGCCTTTGCCTGCTGCCTATTTCACTTAATACATCGACGTGTTAGTTTATTTCCCTATCTCACATGGCTCACCTTCCATAGAACTGCTTGCATGCTCCTGAAGTCATGGAGGTTGGGCAGGATGTGTTCTTCACTCCTCTTTCAATGACAGAACCTGATTTAGTTGTTTGTGGACATGATCATACTGCATGTCCCTACAGTGATAGAACAACATGACGTTTTGATCTTGTGAGGGTCATAGGTCTAGTATCCTATAGCATCAGAATCAGAATCCTTATTTGGCCGAGTATGTAACACATACAAGGACTTTGTCTTGGTTAGTTGCGCATTTATGACATATAACCAGAGCTGTAGCTGTTTGCATGTCGTGTCACGTTGGTTGTGATGGTCCTGAGTCCTCTGCCAGGGGGAACTCTTTGAAAGAGGTGATGTCCAGGACGAGAGGGGTCAGCTGTGGTTTTGGCAGAGTGCTTTCTCACCCTGCTGTAGTAGATATGCTAAAGAGTTGGCAGATTACATCCAATTATCCAACCCTAGAACCAAACCAGATGGTTATAGATGATGCACTCGTAGAACCGGGATTATCAGGGTCTGGTGGCGGTTGAATTGTGGACAGTTATCTCAAGAAGAACCTTCTCTGCTGTGCCTTTCTTTCTATGGAGACTGGCTATGTGTACCTTTCCCACTTCAGGTCTCTGGAAATGGTGGTGCCCAGGAACTTGAGTGACTCCACAGTGGAAACCACTGAGTTGTTGATGTTAAGGGGTGGGAGGGTTGCGTCTGAAGTCCACTACCATAGGAAAAACAATAGAACATACAAGAGATAATACAATAGGAACTCATGTCATGTACATATTAGTTTAATATGCACACATGCAATGTAATATTAAATAAAGTGTATGTAAAATATTATGATACTGTTTTGTATCACTCTATAATATCAACTTATTTAGGATATCATGACAGTCCTACACTCTTAAATACTCACCCAGCTAAATGAATGTTGTTGGTGATCTTGAAGACTCTACAGGCTCACACCTAACAGCTCCAACTGATGAGAATATCCTGATATACCACATATACTCTTACTGTATCATAGTATTATAATTCTGCCATATTGCCACTTCTAATATAATTTCAGAACTATTTAGTAACTTTAATCTCCTTTTATACCACAGCTTAAAATCTCTAGCTCCTCTTTCAGTTTAGTGAATATTCATGATGGACAGACCAATAGAACTGCTCCAAACCTGCTTAGAATACAGCCTTATATGAACCTCCACTGCAGGTTAATAGAGCTGGTTCATCCTCCTGTAGAGTTCCATTATGGAGGTTGTTTAAGGTGGACTGTATAATTCCATGAGTGGTATTTTATAGTTTTTGGTGTCTTCTTCATTCTAAAGTAAAGCTTTAAGATAAACATAAGGAGAACCTTCTATGAGTAGCGGTGTCTAAACTTTTGACTGGTACCGTATATTCTTAAATATTGCTTATTTAAATCTATGCCCTATTGATAAAATGCCTAGTCCAGTTATTTAAAATATACTCAGGTCTCTCAAATCTCTTTGTGGAGACTAACTTGAGTTCTCTGAGCTCATATTATTTAGTTATGGGTCTTTAAAGCTATCTTTGAAATTGAATCCACACAGTGAAACCATTCAAATAAGATTTTCAGATGAATTCAGCTTTTTGTTGGTGTTGTTGAGGGCAAGGGATTGACAAAAAAATGGGGGAAAAAATGTGATAACCATTTATATATTGGAAAAAAAGCCATTTTTTAAAAAAAAATTATACATTTTTTACAGTATTCTTTCTGTTTTTTTATTGTATAAAACCCAGTAAACTTGCAGAGAGTTTAAGAGGGGTCGCATCGTATAGCTCGGGGAAGCTTAATGATCTTATCGACATATGCAATACTGGTTGTGTGTGGTTGCCTGGCATGTTGCGTTAGCAAGCATGGCGGCCCGACACCATACTAAGAGACACTATTTCTGTATGGGTAGCTCAATAAATATTCCCCATATCAGTCTACATGTATCATCATTTATTGTTCCTGGTAACCTTTATCTTCTTTCCCAACACCACTGCAATCCCACTCTTCCTTCCGGGTGCAGCTCTCCCTTGGTGATCAGTGTAACAACCCAAGTAATATCACAGTATTTCTTATTTTAAAATTATTATATTATTTCTACAGTATTTCTACAGTATTCTACTATTTTAAATTACTTACAAATTCCCATAGCAGTGACGGTAATTATCTGTAACTGAATATGCAGCACATTATATAAAGATTTATGTCCATATTAACAATGTAGTGTTATCCTTGGTACTGTAATTTGAAGGTAAACACATTATGTTATGCCAATATATTATCACTTACCAAATAACCACCATAACTGCACAAATTGTGAGTTTCCATGCATGTTGAATACATATGGCCACACTAACAGATAAAACAGTAATACCTTCTGGGCAAAAAAGGAGAACCAGAAATGTCTATAACTGTCAAACATGGCGCATAGCAGAATAACAAGCTCGGTGTTAAATCTATTCAGCCAATGGCAGTTTACTTCCTATGTGTAGCTCACAATTCTACAATCAAAATAAAAACCGCATTTACCACGGAAAGGTGGGACGAATTCCAGACGGCCATGAAAGCCTCCTAAAGTCCCATCTCTTTCTGTTCCCATCTGTATCTGCTCCTCCACAGACGGGGCAGGGAGCTCCATCAAAAACTCACTCGTTCCCACCCTGCCACTTCAAAAAGCCATTAATCTGCTGTCAGCCAATCAACAGCTGTCGTCCTGCACAGTGACCAATGAGGCTCTCCGGCATGTCAAGCACTCCTCCAATCCGGGCCCGGCAGTCTAATGTGGTCCATCGTTATCAGGAGAGGGTCACATATGTGCAAGGTACTTCTTATTTATGACCTCAAAGCAGGGAGCTGGCTTGAGGGCGTTCTTGGGCCGAAGTGAAAGTGGAGGTTAAAGGTGGCAAGACAAACGCTGTTGACTTTCCAGCTGCTGTGTGAAACATGGAACAAAACAGGTGAGCACTGCTAGATTCTGATTAGGGGGCCAAGCACTTTGAGGGTCCACTTTAGGTGAGGTAGTCATTTTCTCCCAAACCCAAGAACACCGTCTGGAAAGGATTGAAACGCATTCCAGAAGGTTATCAAAGTCCAGTGGTCTTCTATTCCAACCTGGATCGGACATTGGGGACATTTTATGTGATTCCGGTCTTCATCGAGTATTCATCCTGGAGCCATCGTTACTTGACAAAGAGGAGGGACAGATGCTGGTTCCCATGGAGCCCAACATCTCGGGGACTTTCCTCTTCAACAACAGCCTGAACCAGTTCCCCTCGGACATCAAGGCACCCATGTGCCAGTACTCCATGTCCAACTCCTTCTACAAGCTCAGCCCTGCTAACCTCAATGCCCAGCTGCAGGCGGGCACCCCCCACGGCATCAGCGACATCCTGAGTCGCTCCATGATGGGATCCCCCACTAACACCAGCCTGATCCCAGGATACTCCACCATGGGGGGGTTTGGGACAAGCATGTCCAGCCCAGGGGTGTATTACAACCGGGATTACACCCCTGCAGGGCTGGCCACTTTCCCCAAAGCCAGTGCAGAGTGCCCAGGGGTGAAAGCACGAAGCGGCAGCTGCTGGGCTGATGGAGGGTACGACTGGAGAGGAGGAAGACAGCAGTGCGGCAGCTGTAAGAAACCCTAATCATTTTATTGTTGTAGAAAGTCCATATCTAATTCAATATTTCATAATTAGAAAGTCCTCCAAAGAATATTAATGAAATTGGGCTATATTAAATAGGAAGCAGCAGCGGACAAGCAGATAACGAGACAGTAGAGAAGTCAATAAGTCAATAAGTGCAAATAATTATTCAATACAACTTACAACAGGCTGTGCAAACTTGGAGGAACCGTAGATAGAGCTGTGTACAGTCCAATCAGTGCTAAGTAGCTCGGTCTGCAAAATAAAAAAACACTAATCTGAAAAAGAAATGATCTGATATCTAAAATCGTGTCATACGCCCTTAATTAAAATAGCTTCTGAATATTAATAGCAATAGTCACAAAGACCTCCCGACCACCAAGTGCTCGGTATATACATATAGGAGCTCACGTTGTGCTTTGCTTACTGATGCATCTGAATAGTGGAGTGTAAGTTTAAACTCTGTAAAGTGTCTTTTTGGAGATGCAGGGCTTTGTTCAAACAGCAGCAATATTCAAATATATCTGATGGTAGCATGTTCTGATTAATATTAGGACTGTCTGTTATATTTTCAGTACCAGAATAAAATCAACTGAAATGAAATGAATATTATCTGACATTAATTTGAAAAATGCGATCATTAGATTAACTGGATAATTAGTTTTGATGTGAACCTGTTTCATGGTCTATTGTATGTAAAGATAAAGCTATACAAATTGCTAATCTAATATCAAATTCTTATCTATTTTTCATCTTCAATATCGTATTTATCCAGTTATCTCTATATAACTGCTGGCACGGACAGTAGGAATGGTTCAAATATAATATAATATAATATAATATAATATAATATAATATAATATAATATAATATAATATAATATAATATAATATATATTATATTATATTATATTATATTATATTATATTATATTATATTATATTATATTATATTATATTATATTATTTAAAGTAGGAATGTTTCAAATATAATATAATATAATATAATATAATATAATATAATATAATATAATATAATATAATATAATATAATATATTTGAAACATTTCTACTTCATACTTTATATATTATATTATATTATATTATATTATATTATATTATATTATATTATATTATATTATATTATATTATATTATATAAAGACCAGATTTATTAACTATATACTGTTATAATTGTCATTTCTCTTTCTTTCTTTAAAAAATAATTTGTGAAAATTCAAATATAAAAAAAAACGGATGTAAATAGTGGACAATATGGACAAGGTCTTGTATCACCATTTATTTATCTATCTATTTATTTATTTATTTGTGTTTTTTTTTGTTTTTGACATAATTTTAAAATTCCTATTTTCCTGTAAATACATAATGAATAGACCAAAAGAAATGGCCCAAAATTACTTGGAATTAAAATGTCTGGTTCCATTGACTTAAAAATAAAGTGTGTTGTGTCTTTCGGCGGTAAAGTGTCTTTTTGTAGATACAGGGCTTTGCTCTGACAGCAGTAATATTTAAATATATCTGATGGCAGCATGTTCTGATTAATATTAGGACTGTCTGTTAAATGTTGTATTCAGCAGCGCAATAAAATCAACAGAAATAAAATAATTATTATTTGAAAATGAAAAGTTTTATGGTCTATTGTAGCTGACTAGCTCCTAATGAGACATGCACTGCAAACTAGCTGCATTCAGTCGCTACAGATTCTAATCAATATGTTTTCATTTGTGATTTTAAGATACCATATCATATTAATGGTTACTCCTCAGCATATACACTTCTTGATTGCCATATACCCTGATCTAGGATCGAAACTCATGAACTACATTACATTACACAATAGCTGAGGCCTGGGATTCAGTTTAAACGGATGTTAACCAAAGTATAGTCTTAATGCATGTAAACTAGCTCCTGGGAAAAGGCCCCAGACATGGTGAACTCAGGTTCAATAATTCCCCCGAATACACGTCTGTAAACCTGCTCTGTTTCTCCAGCAGACAGCGGACATCCTGCCGAGACGGCGGGCAGAAAGAAGCACACCAGACCCACGTTCAGTGGACACCAGATCTTCGCCCTGGAGAAGACCTTCGAGCAGACCAAGTACCTAGCAGGACCAGAGAGAGCCAGACTGGCGTATTCCCTCGGCATGACCGAGTCACAGGTCAAAGTAAGAGGACACATGCAGACGGGAGTTTTACCAGCTAATCTGAGTCTGCTCTGACCGCGCCGCTGATTCCCACACTCGACCGTTTCACCCTTCTTCCATGTAGATAAACCGACAGTTTAGTAGCTTAGTAGCCACGGCGTGCTCCTGATCATAGCTACTGCCCATTGACTCAGATGACTAGTACGAGCTGTGTCAGCACGTTTCCTGTGCCTCTCTAAGCGAGCTTGTTGGCCGAGCTTCAAATGGCAAAACATTAAGCTTTTAAAAGACTAAACAACAAATCATTAAACAAATAGACACACAGACGCCGTGACTTAGTAACACTGTCCCTTAATCTCTTTAAGTAGTGAAAGCCAGTTTGTGTTTAATGGGAGAAAAACAGGGCCTAAGGCTGGACTATGTGCAGGTCAAAACCACCACTACGACTAGCCTTTAGGCATGGCCCGGTTTTTATATATTGCATGGGAGAGTAGCAGATACAGATGAGATTCAAAACACAATCAAATAGATTATACATACGTATATATGTAGTTTATAGTCGTGTCATATAGTCGCTTCTGAATAGTTTATGTTACAGGGTAATGGTTCGTAACTGTATTATGAAATAATTTTATATTTTTATGTGTAAGTAATCATGCTCTGATGAGATTTATATGGTACGTCCTATATTATAGTTTTGGGAGTGTTCTGTAGCGCTGTTTTGATGTTTGGGATAGTGTATTATATGTTTTACTGAATATTTTAATGGGGGAATTTCACTGACATTACAATTTGTCCTTTTAAATAGGCAACATAGAAATGTAAAATATACACAGCAACACAAATGTAGCCAATTTGTTCCTAATTTGTATCTAAATCAGGGAATTTATATATATATATTTATTATACATTATTACTATTATTACTATACATGCACCTCACATGTAGATAGACATAGTGTTCAGTAATGGTTTAACCTCACTTCAGCTCCGGTATTCATCAGCCAATGTGATGATCTATACATTATAGATAGATAGATAGATAGATAGATAGATAGATAGATAGATAGATAGATAGATAGATAGATAGATAGATAGATAGATAGATAGATAGATAGATAGATAGATAGATACAGAGAAATACAGAAGTATTGACAGACAGACAGACAGACAGACAGACAGATAGATAGATAGATAGATAGATAGATAGATAGATAGATAGATAGATAGATAGATAGATAGATAGATAGATAGATAGATAGATAGATAGATAGATAGATAGACAGACAGACAGACAGACAGACAGACAGACAGACAGACAGACAGACAGACAGGTAGGTAGATAGATAGATAGATAGATAGATAGATAGATAGATAGATAGATAGATAGATCGATAAATAGATATATAGACAGACAGACAGACAGATAGATAGATAGATAGATAGATAGATAGATAGATAGACAGACAGACAGACAGACAGACAGATAGATAGATAGATAGATAGACAGATAGACAGATAGATAGATAAAAGGATTAAGCATTTACATTTATGGCATGTAGCTGATGCTTGTATCCAGAGTGACTTACAAGGTTAATCATATTACAGATAGGCCAATGTAGTGTTAGGAGTCTTGCCCAAGGACTCTTATTGGTGTAGCACAGCGTAGTCACCCACACCAGGAACCGGACCCCAGTCTCCCACATGGTGTGGTAGCTCAATGACAAGCGGTGTTATCCGTTACACTAACTCACTAGCAGAGTCTCAAAACTCTACATTGTGCATCTCAGTGATCACTTCCTCAGACATTTGAACACTCCCCATCCACACACTTCATAACAGTGGTCTTGTTTCTTCAGGTGTGGTTCCAGAACCGGCGTACGAAGTGGCGTAAGAAGAGCGCGTCTGAGCCGAGCTCCACGCAGGCCAGCCGGGCGGAGAGCGGCCGGGACGGCTCCGAAAATGAGCTGGAGGATGAGGAGTACAACAAACCACTCGACCCCGACTCAGACGACGAGAAGATCCGCCTGCTGCTGCGCAAACACCGCAGAGCTTTCTCTGTACTGCGCCTGGGACCACACCACGTCTGACACAACCCGCACACGCGTAAACGTCATAGTGTTTACCCGAGGTGGGCAGAGTAGCCGGGGGGCAAGTACATGAGTTGATTTCAGTAATGACTTCACCCTGAAACAGCGATGCGTTCAGTGGATTCCCTTCCACAGGGAATAAACAGCCCCTCTGCCACCAGCCTGGGCAGTAACACATTTTACTCGTGTGGTAATGACTCATTTTAGTAAAGTAAAAGTAGCTACCAGGAACGTATCAAGTTGTTTTACTTAAAAATTCTAATTTTGGCTTCAAAATTTAAGTTTATTAAATTTTAAATAGTAAGAATCTGTGTTTTATGTCCCAAAACATCAAATATCTCCAAATATTGGTGTCTGGCCGGCCTTATTATTTTGTAATAATACGTTTTTGAGCATAGACCATTATTCCGTAAACTTGAAATTCAATTAACTCACAATTTAATGACAGCTCAAACTTTAACTTTTTTTTTTTAGTTAAAACCACTTTGTGTAACTGAGTCATCCTCCTGAATAATACACTCTGAGATATACATTAAAATCATTTATGTACTTGCCCATAAGCAAATGTAGCCAGTTACTACCCACCTTTGGTGTTTACATTAGTATAGCAGATAGTCCAAATCTTAGAGACCACCCTTCATTTCTTCAAGTTTCAATGTAGTTATTTTTAAGACCAAAAATAAAAATCTTCAGATTGTGCCGAAGCCCCAACAACTACATATACAGTCATATAAATATAAATATAAATATACAGTTATCAGTATTTAATATGGAGCTTCCATTCTTTCACAGAAACCCTGCTCTTAACTTTTTAAAGAAAACCACAGGGATATTTTTACATAACCTCCAAAGTCAGACTGCAGGCAGATCAGATCTTTTGAGATGACTGTCCACTGTTTTGTTATGTGCAGGTGTTCAGATTACATTGTCCAGACATCACCAACCTGTCTGCGGTGGTAATGATGTGTGTGTCCGTAACTACACAGTAAATCTCAGCACTGTTATTGCTCTGGATTTGACACCGTCGTTGTTGGCCACATTAGAATTGGCCCTATAGACTCACTGAAATCCGTTTGGACGCTTCTGTAAAAGTCTGATTGGAATCGCGTTTCAGACCACCATTCCAAAAGTGGTGTGGATAAGATTTACAAATGCCATGTGTAGTTTTGCTGTCCAGGCCATCAGATACATCAATCTCAATACAATCCGGTTATCTCAAAATTCAGATTGCGGCTGGCGCTCTGAACGAGGCCTTTAGAAGTTGGTTGCATGTGCCGTTCTGCTTCTCAACATCCTGGTTGGGTTGAGTGGTCTTCTCACAGTGGAAGGATGGACAGAAGCACATGTGCACGTGTTCAGATCTGAAGCAAGAGTGGAGCTTGATGTTCTCCACTATCTCCTAAACTGTCTCAATAACTAAACATAACTTTAAGGTTATGTGTATCAGTGCTGGTGGTCTACAGGGTCTAGCAGGTCTACCAGCTCCATGTTTTGTCTTATAATCATTTACTTTTATTTTAATTTTATGCATCATTTAACATTTTTAAATCGACCAATAGAAGTGTCCCAAAATCTGGTTCCATTGACTAACACTAAAATTAGGGTAGGCCTTTGCCCTGTCCTGTCAAGTTGCCATTTTGGAGAAGACGCATGTTCTTCTATGGACAGCGACGATATGCAAGTGGGTCATCTCCTGGAAATCTCACGCTCATTGGCTGCTTTGAGTGGAAATGAAATACAGGAAGGGTGGTCTCTGACTTCTGCACAGCACTGTACTTCAAACTCAGCAGTGATATCTCCTCGTACATTAGCCTTCGCCTGTACCTCAGACTACAGGGCTGAAACGGAATATTACTATGTTAACTCGTTTCTAGTACTTATTGTTTTGGTCTGGCATCTGTGTACATACTATTCCAAGAATATGTCTATTATTTATTGAACTGGAGAAAGTTCTCCAACGTGTCCTCAACAGTGACACTTTCGTCACAGGTATGTGTGAAAACGCCAGGCACGTCTCGGTTACGCTGTGGTGAGCAACGTCAATAAATAATAAAACTGAAGTTGTGCAACAAATTCTTGTGGGTGTTTACTGTCCAGCAGGTGAGCAAACTCAGTACCTTTCAGGAACTGCTTAAGGAAGGGCGAGGCATTTAAGGAAGCTCCATGGGTAATAATGAGTTTATCTGGACGTTAGAGTCTTACTGGCTTATTAAGTAGCCATAAATGGTCAGTTCTGAGTGTTTTGTAGGTTCTCCTGCATTCAAACTTCATATTTTTTGCTATATATGAGTATGTAATTATTAATGGGTCTGTCTTATATAATCAGAAGTGAGCTGGATTTTCATTTTTGTAATGCAGGATTGATTGGAGCTGCAGTTGCATGTCCATTATAGCTTCGCATGGTCATTTTTGTGGTGTTGGTGTGAATCGTTGTCATAAGGGGGGGTTCCCACCCCTGCATGTTCACCCCTCATTGCTGACTAGCAGCTCAACCCAGAGTCACAACAACAACAACACAAAATCTGCAAAAAAAGTGTCAGGTAAAACTGCTGATTAACAATAAACATAGGTTGACAGTAAAATCTATAAAATTGCTCATTTATGTCCGGCCCGGATGACAGAACAGATGCACATGGAGTGTAAATCAGTAGAAAGGTTTATTAGGGAAAAGCCGAAGCAGTAGTCGGAGTCGGAGTAGGAGAAGTCGAAGAGTGGGACACCACATACGGGGGAGCTGTGGAAAACCTATTTTATGGATTAACACTAACATGTATTTCACATAGTGTTATCTACATTACCCCACAGAAAATAAAGTCCTTCATTTCCTTTACGAATTCTCACCGGGACGTTCTGATAGGAGTTGTGGCCTCATTCTATTTTTGATAATTTAGAATGTTTTGTTTGTTATATATCTTATTTTGAAAATGTTTCCTGGTTATCCCAGCAGGGGACTCTTATTTTGAATATAAAACGTTTGGGAACAGGAAGGGAAGTGTGGCAGCCGTTTTGATGGAGGATCAAGTTTGGGGAAGACCATTGTGGTCCAAGCCCTAACAAACTTACACTCCTAAGTCTACTCATCTTTGTCCTTGAAGATTGGATTCCCCTATAGAGATACCTCAAGGAACTGGGTGAGCTCATTCCTGTTTTTTTTTTTTTTGGTTTGGGTTTTTTTGCATTGCTGGGCTCTGTTTTGATTTTTATTATATTCATATTTTTAAACATTTTTGGAAACATTGATTTTTGGACATATATTTTTTAAAATTAATTACAGACAATCTATGAACTTTATCCCACCTACTAGACTTCCGCAGCAGATGGTATACTCTAGGGTCAACAACGAAAAGCAAACAACAAGGCAAAGGGCTAAGCAAGATCAAGGTCAAAGGGCAAAACAGGAAAAAAATAAAAGGCTTAAAAATGCAACGGAGAAAATCCCAAACCCTCGTAAGGCGTACGACAAACACAGCAGTATAAATACAGGGGTCGTTTACAAACAGGTGTAGTCAATATTCGGGTGATAGAGATCGGGCTGCTTCAATAAATACCTGCAGGGTTCGAGGGATGGGATTCATAGACAGAGAGAAGGTGGCACAGTGCAGGGAATGTCTCGTTCCATGTGTGGAAAATGGTTCCAGAGCAGATGTTAATGATTGGCTAAAAGGAGTGACTGCATTTGGGCATGGCCAAAGACCATAGTGTGAAGGAAGTAGCTGAATCTGCAGGTGTATGGAAGCGTACGGTCATACGGGTCTACCAGCAGTGGCTAAAATCCCAGTCTACAGGAATTGTGCCCGGGAAGGCATCCACCAAATCTGGAAATCTGCAGGAGTGTCTGAACATTGCTGTGGCCTACATCCAGAAACTTGTCCAGTCCATGTCAAATCCAATCCCAGCTCATTTTCATGCTTGTGGAGCTGTTACGCGCTATTAGGTGCGTTTCCGGCGAACGTCTTGTCTTGTGGGCTTATCAACATCAGTTCAGGACCTTCTCTAAGACTTCCTCTATGGCCGATTTACTTTTGTCTTAATGTGAGTAAGTCCAAGCGGTAGGATGGTAAGCACTGTGGATTCTAGGCTTCAAATGTAACACCTATTACATTGCACTTACATTGTCATTACCCTGTTATTACTAAATAATAAGGACACGTCTGTTATTAAGGCCTATTAAAGTCGAAGAACCCCAAATAAGGAAGCATGTCCTTCCTGTCATTAACGCAGAATCTAATATTTCAGATACACCTTCCTTATTTAAGTTACGCTATTAAGGCAATGCTTAGCGAACGTTTTCAGGAGCGAGAAGTTTTCCCAGGCGGTTTTGTTGAACCGTGTCAGAAAGGATGTCAATACGGCTAACAATAAAAGCAGTATCTGTAAGCCGTGCAGTAACACCCTCTTACTGATAAGCCGACATAAAGCTATCTGGACGCATTTCAAGAACACCTGTTGCAGCTATGCAGCGACGGGCAAACACATTATTCACAGCATCTGTACGTGGTAACGTGCGAAGCTGCTCAACAAGGGCTGATTCCTGAGAGCAAAGCTGAGTTTGCGGTGTTCAGCGATCGCCGGGCCCAGTGTTTTGATAAGCTTGAGGTGACACAATTGTTAAAGCCACAGTTACAGCTAGTAGCTGGCCTTTGACATACTGTAGCAGTCAAAAGTTTAGGGACACCCAACTAAATGGATGTAGCCGGTTATCGTACAGACTCTACAGGCTCACACTAATGAGAATATCCTGATATACTTGATAAACTCTTGACCTATTATACGGTCACCATATTGCCACCTCTAACGCACTTATTATCTAACCAGTTGCACAAGTAGCTGCACCCAGAAGGAATCAACCGGCAAGAATGAAACTTGGTGGGGAGGTTTGACATTGTGAGACATGTGAATGGTTAAGGTTTCATGCTTGACCATGCATGTGATGTAAGCAAGGACAGGCTTCATCGCTGACTGACTGACTCAACAGCCATGACTGTGGACATCCAGTGAGCAGTGATGCCCTCCATGAGTCATCCGGTTAGTGGCAGCACCATTGGCAGGCGGCTGCACGACGCAGGACTACATGCACGAAGAGTGTTACAACGACTGCCCCTAACACCACATCAACGTCCCCAATGGAGTGACTCAGCGGGTCATCTTCAGTGACGAGTCCTGTTTTCGTCTTGGTGGAGACCACCTATAAATCCATGTGTGGAGGCACTGTGGTCAGCAGCAAGAGGAGTGGTTTATTGTCACGCATCGCACGTCCAGAAGGCAGGGTGTCAGTCCACCTCCACCCCTACCGCACCATCTGCAGGAACTGTGTAAGACCATTAGGAACCTCTGGGATGTTGTGTTAGCAAACATGGCGGCCCGACACCATACTGAGACACTACTTCTGTATGTGTAGCTCAATAGATATTCCCCATATCAGTCTAAATGTATCATTTATTGTTCCTGGTAAATTGTATCTTCCTTTCCAACAGCACTGCCATCCCACACTTCCTCCCGGGTGCAGCTATTGATGATGAGAGTATGTATCTTGTTGTGCAACAAACGTTTATATATATATTTTTTAGCACAGGTTAAAATCTCTAGTTACTCTTTCAGTTTAGTGAATATTCCTGATGGACAGACCAATAGAACTGCCCCAAACCTGCTTGGGAAATAATCCTGTTCTATCAGCCTCCACTGCAGGTTAAGAGAGCTGGTTCATCCTCCTGTAAAGCTCCATTCTGGAGGTGTTTAAGGTGGACTGTATAATCCCATGAGTGCTATTATATAGCTTGTCATCTTCACTTTTATTCTACAGTAAAACATTAAGATAATCGTAAGGAGACTCTTCTATGAAGAGCCATGTCTAAACTTTGAGTGGTAGTGTAGCTCGTTATCATTACCTGACAGTGTAGGTAAATTAATTAGGAACTGAATTCTGGTATCTGGTTCTCTGCTATAAGCCAGTTGAGCCCAGTATTAGAAAAAAGTTGCTGAGCTGCGGTGCTGCCTCTGTACATTATCTTGGCATCATATAAACGACCTCATCCCGTTTCTTTTTTCTTCTCTGGCATTTGAGAAACCTCAGTTGCCCTTTCTATAAAGACTCCATGCTGAACGGATCGATGGAAATGGTCCAGAATGATCCCCCTCATAGGCAGCAGGCTCTTTCGTGTCTCAATCAGAGCTGAACCTCAGTATAAGTGGGTGGAGCTAAACCACTGTAAGCTGTAACTGAGCTGATGTAAATGAGATCATGTGACCTCACAGAAACAGTGAAGTGAAAGCTGGACTGTTTCTGCAGCCTAGTTTTTGTGGATGCATTGATGTTTACTGCTACTTCAAACTCTACTTCACGGTGCTACTTTAGGAAAGCAAGGGTCTAGTGAAACAATCAGAGAAGCCCATGTTGTTTGCCTATTTAGAATTAGAACTAGGATTCAAATTAGAATAAGAAATAGAACCAGAACTGGAATTAGAACTAGAATTAAAACTAGAACTAGAATTAGAACTAGAATTAAAACTAGAACTAGAATTAGAACTAGAATTAAAACTAGAACTAGAATTAGAACTAAAATTAAAACTAGAACTACAACTAGAACAAGAATTAGAACTAGAATTAAAACTAGAACTAGAATTAAAACTAGAACTAGAATTAGAACTAAAATTAAAACTAGAACTACAACTAGAACTAGAATTAGAACTAAAATTAAAACTAGAACTAGAATTAGAACTAAAATTAAAACTAGAACTACAACTAGAACTAGAATTAGAACTAAAATTAAAACTAGAACTAGAATTAGAACCAGAACTAGAATTAGAACCAGAACTAGAATTAGAACTAAAATTAAAACTAGAACTAGAATTAGAACCAGAACTAGAATTAGAACCAGAACTAGAATTAGAACCAGAACTAGAATTAGAACTAGAATTAGAACCAGACTTAGAACTAGAGCAAAAATTAGAATTAGGACTAGAATTTAGAACTATTGACCAACTGTGCTTGGATACAGAGGAATTGGAATGTGTGCTGTGACAAGGCTTCAATTTTACATGTGGCCTGTGGTGCTAATATTTCCAGTGTTTATTAAATCCCATATGAATGTGGGTGGGTGTTGAAATGGGTGGAGGCGTTTTTGGCTTTTTTTTTTTAATGGAAAATAATAAAAAATAAATCATAAAAAAACAAAGGAAATGCTGTTAATATGACTATTAAAGATAGCTGTGAGTTCTACTGTCCATTTTTAACCATTTGACTTCACTGAGCTTTTAAGTGACCTCTTGACTGCATCCATTCCAGTTTTTTCTTCTTTTATTCCGACCATATTTCTTCGTGACTTGACGGTTCTCTAGTGTCCTTCGGTTCTTAACCCAGTTCCAGTTATTTCAGCCCAAGCTCCTTAGTTGTTTTCTTTTCTTGATGCTGGGTTATAACTGGACTCCTGTCTACAACCATTGAACAATTCACTTTCCTCACTTGGGAAAACAAACAAGCTTCTTAGAGTATTCCGAGGAAGGCAGGCGTACTTCCTTCTTTTCTTTTCGGGGAAAAATGACACGTCACACGAGTAACGATGAATATATACACAGTTTATAAGGAATGAAATCATACACTTTATATTAACATACACTTTTGAAAAAGAAACATTCATTTCTGTTATGATCATATAGAGCGACAGGGATCTCATCCGGTTAATTCCAATGTGAACTCATTACTCCGAGGTACAAACAGATGATGCGGCGAAGCTTTCGGCCACATAGCAATGCAGTCTAGTCGCTGCTAACCGTGCATTAGGCTAGAAGTGTCATACCTGCCGAGTCATGTCAAAGGTGTTGGACATGAGATTAAAAAAAGAGGAAGCGTAAAAAAAAGAACAAGACACGTTTGGCACAGTAACCCCTGTACACCTGCAGAGCTGTATGCGTGCGGATAAGAAGCTCGTCTGAGATCAGGACTGTAACAGTATGTTGTGATCTCAGTACATTAGCCAGATGTTTGAGTTCTGGCTGCTGGAGGTATGGATATGACTGTTCAGCGTTAAATCTTTGGGTGCCTCTGGTACTGCAGAGCAAACCCCATTCCTCTATCGACGTCTTTCCCCTTCACCCAGCACTCGACAGAAATCTAAACCCGCCCTATCGCTGCGCCATTAATCTTCTCAAATGCGTTAATGGTGAACACCTAGGCTACGACAACTCAGGATTTAAGTGGTCCTCCTCTTTCACAGCCTCTTAAATGCCATTGATCTGTACACGTTGCCCAGATCTTTCTGTCTGAGCAAATAACATAACATAAAATAAAATGGAAGGTAAAAAAAACCCTGTAGACCAGTTTCACCTTGAGAGGGAGGAGTTCAGTCCATGGTTTTAGGCCCAAAACCATGGCAGCTCCATTCAATAGCTTTAAAAAAACCATGGGTACGATGGGATCACTGCCCAGATCTCTTTTGAAGAAAACAATACAACAGATGAAGTAAAGGAATAAAAGTGTTTGACTAGTTTGAGTGTGGATTAGTTTGGTTCTCCACTGGGTTTGGGCCAAAGCCATTTCAATAGGGGCCAATTCAATTGCCAGCTTTAGCCACCTGGCTTCAAAAAGCCATGTGTAAGATACAATCATTCCCTAAATTTTACTTTATTAAAACCGTTTTAGAAAAAAATGTTTTAGAACATGATCATTGCACAGATCTCTTTCCAAGCAAACAATAAATCAAATGAAGTTATGCATAAAAAAAAAAAAGGTTTGACTAGTTTGAGGGTGAACTAGCTTGGTTCTCCACTGGGTTTGGGCCAAAGCTATATGAATGTGGCATTCTCCATTGTTAGTTTTAGCCATCTTGCTTCATAAAGCCATGTGTAAGATATGATCATTGCCCAGACCTCTTTTCAAAAAAATCTATAAAACAACATAAAGTTGGGGGAAAAAAGATTTGACCAGTTTGAGTATGGATTAGTTTGGTTCTCCACTGGTTTTGGGCCAAAGCCATTTCAATGGGGCCAATTCAATTGCCAGCTTTAGCCACCTGGCTTCAAAAAGCCATGTGTAAGATACAATCATTCCCTAAATCTCTTTCCAAAGAAACAACAAAAGTAGAAGAAGAAGAAAAGTTAGGAATTAAAAAGGTTGACCAGTCTGAGGGAAAATTAGCTTAGTTCTTTACTTGGTATCAATACAGCCTTGTTATTCGATTATCTTAGTCATCTTGCTTCAAAAAGCCCGTGTAAGATTTTATATTTTTTCTATGGCCCAAATAACCAATAAAACAAAATAAGTTTAAAAAATGGTTGGACCAGTTTGAGTGAGGATTAGTTTAGGTCTCCACTGGGTTTGGGCCAAAGCCATCTCAGTGTGGTCTTTTTATTTGCTAGTTTTAGTCATTTTACTTTATTAAAACTGTTTTAGAAAAGGTCACTGCACAGATCTCTTTTCAAGCAAACAATAAATCAAATGCAGTTATGGAATAAAAAAAAGGTTCGACTAGTTTGAGGGTGAACTAGTTTGGTTCTCCACTGGGTTTGGGCCGAAGTCATATCAATGTGGCCCCTTGATTTGTCAGTTTGAGCTATCTTGCTTCAGAAATCAATATGTAAGGTATGGTCATTGCCTAGATATCTTATAGAGGAAATTATAAAAAAATAAAATAAAATTTAAGAAACAGAGTTGGACCCATTTCACCTAAAGTATCAATAGTTCAGTTTTTCTCTCTGGAACAAATTCAGCGTTCAAGCTAGCGACTTATTTTATAGAAAGCTAGTTAACGATTAGAAACTCGTGACAGACAGACAGAGATAATGCTCGTTCTACTTTTCAAACAGTGCTATACTTTGTCCATACTTTCTGAAAATGCTACTGAACAGCACACACTGTAAGTGATCATAATCAACTCACACAAGAAACAGATCCCCAAATAGAAGTGCAAATGTGAGTAGCTACATAAGCCTGAGGAGACTGGACGCTAAGTACAGTGCCATACGATTGCTATGCATATGTACAAAAATATAAATTACACTCTGTAAAAACGTAGTGTTTCAAATGCCAACGGCGAACAAACGGCAACGGCTCTCGTTCACTGACACCACGGCCTCATATTGAACTTCGGGCTCAGAACGATGCCCTCGAGAGCAATATATTATGTCGACCATACCATGAATCAACTCCAACAAGTCCATTATTGACAAACGGCCCGTGTAATTTAACCCTCACACTTAAATTATTGATCTGCTGCTGATTCGAGAATCCCTGGCTTGGTAGAAGAAGGAGAGAGGTGGGGGGAGGGGTCATTCGGATTACATGGATAACGTCGATAAGTTGTAGTCGAGTTGAACTAATGACTCCCTTGTCACATCTGTGGAATCGGTTTGTGCCCACTTAAACGATAGTCGATGAACAGCGATGATCAGTGATCAGTGGATCTAATTACTCACTTTTATAAAATAGAGAAAATCCCCTGCCCGAGTTTAGTCATCCATGATACGACCAAATATTCATAAGCGGCAAAAACTTCCTTAACTATATGTGTGTGTGCGGTTATTCCAACTTGAGTCTCAATTACAATTCCTAAAAACTCTCTGCCACATTTATATACAGGTGAAACAAGATTCAGGTATTACAATAAACGAGTAACTGCAGGGTAACCAATAAAGGAATACACAGAAAGCTATTCACAGTCTAACAGCACAGAAGGGCTTGCATACAGTTGCATATACACTGCCAAATAACATTGTTGGGCACCATCAAATAATATGCTTGGTCACCAGATCATGAATAGAGAGTACATGCAGAAGGCAAAAGAAGAGAGTGGCGGTTACATAAGCACCTACATATGCCTTCTTAAAGTCAGTGCTGAAGTCTCTTCAGATCCAACTTCTATCAAGCAATAAACAATACCGGACAGTAATCAGATGGCCAGCTTAGTTTGGCATTCAGGATGGAAATATATCGTCACTGTCTAACCAAACTTTTAACGTAACTCTGTTTTCCTACTTTCCCACTTTTATCTCCCATGCCAGTTGTGCTTTATAATCTCTGTATCAACATCAACAAATTACCTAGGAAATAATCTTCAGGAAATTTTTCAAAATTTCCATATAGTTTAACAGTTAAAGTCATAAAGATAAAAGTCATTTGGAATGGTTCCATGGAAAATGCATCGTTGCTTGACCAACGTTCCAAATGGGAATTGTTCCCAGTGCTGGTGATAGCACCAGACATCTGAAGAGCTGAACGTCTCTGAAAGCTCCCTCACATTACGTATTACCAAACAGTTATGAATATGCGCCTAATGCCTAAAATATCCAATAGCTTTAAAGATAAGCCCACTGGACAAAAAAAATGAGTCACCTGCGACCGAAGCGAACCTAACAACGTGTGATACCTTCACAAGCACCAATAACAGCCGTGAGTAGATCTGGCAAGTGTCTGGATGTAGACAACATCAGTGTTCAAAGAACTGTGAGGTTGGACCAGGTTTGGTGGATGCCCTCCCTGGTAAACTTCTGAGGAGAACTCCCTGTAGACTGGGGTTTTAGACCCGTATGACCGTACGGTTCCATACACCTGCAGATTCAGCTACTTCCTTCACACTATGGTCTTTGGCCACGCCCAGATGCAGTCACTCCTTTTAGCCAATCATTACCATCTGCTCTGGAGACATTCCCTGCACTGTACCACCTCCTCTCAGTCTATGGATCCCGTCACTGACATCCCACAGATAGTCAAAGCCCCATCACCCGCAGGAAGAACCATCTGCTGGAGCCTGAGGTTACCAACCTTAAGCACGCAAGGTGGCTACTTTTGTGTCCGGTGGGCTATAAAGGTGTAAGGTATACAAAAGGTGCTGTAAGCCAAAAGGAAATCTATTACTGTGGTTATGTATAGTAAATGAAACAGCCAAGACCCCTGTTCTTTATAATGAACCCATTCATATCACACCACTCGGAATGACAGTATACAGCCATTAAGATTTACGTTCTAGGACTAGTTTGACTCATTTTCGTGATATTATCTGCAGCAGAAGGCTAAAATATGGGAATGGGTTTGCTGACCAATCACACCTTGAGGGGTCCTGTACTGGTTCTTTTATGTTCATCAATGTACAACCTAGCAAAGGTACCTTCAAAGGTACAAGAAGGGTAATAAAGCCAAATTAACTTATTAAAAATGAAAATTCCACATAACTAAGTGGTTAAGATGTAAATAGAGTCATTCAGAGATGTCTAATGTGAGATGCTTTACTTTATAGTATACTTTAAAGTTACCTAGTCTGTATTATTCACACTGGTCGTGATAGGAACTGAACGTCCACTGCTGAAAGCTCCCTCGGTGTGGTCAGGAATACTGTCTGTCTGATGCCTGAGACATTATTTTATGATAGCTCTGAGGTCTAAAACACCTTTTAAACCCCAGTCATGATGGAAACGTTATGTATAGGTATGTATTAGTCCCCAAAAAACATATTTTTTCCATAACCATGATCAATATTACAAATAACCACATGTGCGGGCTCACTGGTGGTTTTAGATAGTAAATAAAACGACTGTATTTGTGTTGTAGACATGGTGAGCCCTGGTTCCCATCAACACTATTATAAAGAAAGCCAAAACAGGAAGTGCTGCTACAAGGAACCATTTCAGATCTAACCACTCTGAATGACTCTGTTTACATCTCAGTGACTAAACTAGTGGAGGTTTCCTTCAAGGTCCAACTATCTACCATAAAAAGGTATTACAGGTAAACTACGTTTACGGTTTCAGGGCATATCATAACACCACGTTTTAAAATCGAAAAGTCTGGAGTTATGACAGCATGTATAGAGCGTCCCTCAGACGTTTCAGGGAGGGTACCACCCCCTACTGCGGGCTGTGAGTATCCTGACCAATCCCAGTTCCAGATAATCATTTTTGGTGCTTCTGTTTTTTAATGAATGAAGCTAAACTGCATTATTACACTGCAAGCTGTCCTCAGTACTATAATGGTAATGCTGTTGTTTTGGCCATACGGAGGTATATTCATATATCACGTTGAAGAGGCATGACTTATCTGTTGTCTTTAACAGCCCCTAAGTGACCAGCTGTATATCAGTATTCAGTAGTACGCTCCAGCTCTAATTAAAAGTCAGAGGGCCTGTCGGCCTGCGCTGCTCGGGGGCGGGATTTCCATATTTCACACAGTGCGGATGGGTTTCCAATTCCTCCCTGGTGGTCCTCGTGTACATACTCTATTGATCTGATCAAATCTGAGTTACAACGCCTCTGAGACACCGAGAACCACACGGAGAGCCTGGTGGCCACTGCTGGGGCACTGAGAGACGGTACGCGCAGACCGGTGAAAGGGCTGGAAGCTGCACCGAACGTTGCTAATAGACTAGTGTGCAAAAGTCAGAGACCACCCCTCACTGAATTCATTTCCAGTCCAACCGTCCCTACAGCGCACGGTATCTGATGGCAACAGGTCTGGTGGTCTACCAGGTCTTGCGCAGTTGCCTCATCCTCTATTAATCTCATGGATACCAGTTTTGACTTTCTTCTTCTATACGCAAGTGGATTATTTGCTATCTAACCATGTAATCTATCTAATCTCATCTCCTTGGACACCGAACTTGTAGTTAATGACAGTTTGGACTGGATATGAAATAATTCAAAGTGTAGATGTAGTCCATCTCTTTGTAAAGCACTTAAGTGAGTAAGTACTAATAGATGTGGTTGGTGTAGCTCAGCGGATAACACCACTACCCACCAAGTATTCACCACCCCCACGTGGGAGACTGGGGTTCGAATCCCAGTATGGGTGACTACGCTGAGCTACACCAATAAGAGTCCTTGGGCAAGACTCCTAACACTACACTGGCCTCCCTGTAATGTGGTTAACCTTGTAAGTTGCTCTGGATAAGAGCGTCAGCTATGTGAAGTAAATGTAATAGGTGTATATACTGTAATGCTTTGTTTTGCACTCATACTGAGTTTATCGTTTCTTCTCTCTGGGTATGAGTGCTGGACTGTGATTGCTAAGTACAGCACTTACGCTGTATTCAACTCTGGCCCTTGTTCGGGCAGCGTCTGAGCTTAAGGTAGGTTTTAGACTCTAAGCTTCTTGTACTAGCTAGGAAATGATGGAACACTGAGCAGGGTTGTAAGTGGCTCTGGATAAGAGCGTCTGCTAAATGCCATAAATGTAAATGTAATGTATATGTAGTCTCTGACTTTTACACCGTACCCTGTACTTCGATTATTCAAATTATATGGATCTACAAAATTAGGTACACTAGCGCTGCGAACAATACAAAGCTTTCTGCAGTCTTTTGGATTAAAAATGTAAGACATCTTGACCAAACAGTCCCCGGCAAACATGCAATAGTAATTAATAATAATTAAAATCTATTTTAAGAGAGTGTGCACAAGAATACTGGTACATATCGTTTTATCGCCAAAGGGCTGAAAAAATATCCAGGCTTCCTCATTCAGGCCTAAACACGTATTTGTCAAAACTGAAATAAATCACAAAGCAGTGATATGCAAATATTCGGCCGTATGCCACGCATGCACACCTCTACTGAGGGCTGTGAGGCAAGATTGTGGGCGGAGCTTGTGCAATTCGGCAGCATACTGAACGTGACCGGAATGCGTCTTCTGACTTCAGCATGCAGGAAAGAAGGAAAACCAGCAGTACTAAAACTGAGAAAGCTATGTGCATGCATTCACATGCTGCAGGTGTTGGTCGAAAGACTGGCAGTAAAGGAATCTGGAGTGTCTTGAGAACTGTAAAACTGTACAATCTGTGCACAAAGGGTTTGTTTTTCTCTTCTCCTAAACCTCAGAAATAAAAAAAACACATTCCTTTCTTCTGTGTGGGCGGGGGGGTGGCGTTGAAGGTACGTGCGGGCTGCGTGATACTGCAGTCCTATGTTGAGTCCCATCACTAACGCCCACCACCAGCAAACCTGCGGGAGACAGAAAGCAGGGAAATCAGTGCGTCTGTATTACTGACGGAGCAACTGCACACTGTTTTGTTTCTACACTGTTCTCTGGATGCCTGCGATTAAACTATTAGGGTTTAGGGTTTCACTCTGGATGGAGGTGAGATCTTCAACTTTCAGGGTTGGAATCTGTTAGGTGCCGCAAATAATTCAGAGATGTTGCTGCATACAGAATATAGAGCTGAGCTGTGGATTTGAAAATGAAGTTAACACAATCAACATATGACTCTCATTTCAAAGACACCACAGATACCAGACTTCACATGCTTGTGCAGAAGCCTC